>VZSG01000519.1:367066-387674 GCA_013398315.1 Nothoprocta pentlandii | reverse complement strand
CCTTCCCTTCCCTTCCCTTCCCTTGCCGCCGCGCGCGGAGCCCCCTCGGCGCAGGGCCTGCCCCGCGTGGCTGCACGTCCCGCCGCTGCGGGCCCTGTGCAGCACTGCGCTTCGCGCCGCAGCTCCGCTCTGGACAGCGCCGCCCGCCGCTGTCCGCCTCGGGCGCCGTCCTGCTGGCGCCTCCTTGCTCGTGCGCAGCGGCTCCGGCTGCCTCTGGGTTGCTGGGTTGGGGTCCCTTCTTTGGAGGAGATTTTGCTTTCCGTGATACCGCTTATGATTCCGTTGGAAAGGGAGACGAGCCGAGTGTGAAGTGGTTTCCATGTGGCTTAGTTTGGAGCCCTCTGTCAAGAAGCTGCGAGTTTATGCTGAGTTTGCAGGGCATAAAATGGAAGAGTTGAATGTTTGATACGAGGTTATCTCCCCTGGCAGAAATATTCACCAGGCATTTGTCATCAGCCCACCCTCTGCGTGTTTGGGGATGCTCTTTTTCCCTTTAAAACCAGAGCCTATTTTGGTTGTCCTGGAGGTGACTTTAGTTCAGATACTAACAGAGACTGTTTGGTTTGCTTCATACTTACTGCACAGCTTGGTTTTTGTCTTTTAGCTCAAATATGTAACTGTTTTAGCAATTTTATTTTCACAGTGTCTTTCTCTCACTGATTTGAACACTACCATTTGCTTTATGGTTTTTCTTCTATCCATGTATCCTCATATGTAATTGCACTTTTTAATGAGTTACAGGCCTCACGTTTGCTTTTGGCCCCTTAAATAGCTAGGAGGTGTGTGGCATTTGGCTTCCCTTGCTCCTCTTCTCTCCTGGATTGCCGCAGCAGGAGGGAGGAAGGGCCCCCCTGCGTGAGGTGGCCTTGTGGGACGACGTCTCCTTGCTGTGCTGTCCGCAGAAAGCTCCGCATTGACACCTGTGTTTGCACTGACAGGATGCATCAGTCTGGAAGGAACAAAAGGCAGATGGGGTCTTTTTTTTGGAGTTGGGTCAAAATATGTATTTTTGTTTGTTTGTTTCTATGTTTTCTTGGCTTTTTCTTGCTCTTGCAGGCTGGAGGGAGGGTTCCAGACTGTTTGGTTGTAGTAAGTGGACTTAATGAATGCAGAATTGGGCACCTTACCTGCTTTACCCAGGGCACGGGATGGGGTTAGAGCTGCTGCTGGTGAGCCCTGAGGAGAGGTGGCCTCGACAGACACTGAGCAGCCCTCGTGCACACGGGCACCCTTGGTGGGCACTGAGCAGCCCCTGTGCACACGGGCGGCCTCGGCAGGTGCCCTGGGCCCGGGTCTCCCTCCCAGGGAGCGCTGGCCCCTGCCTGCCATGGCCTCTCCTCCCAGACGCCCTCCTCACACGTGGGGGCCCCTCCTGCCTCAGCACCAGGAAGGCCGTGTCGGGGTGCTCGCAGCCCGTGTGGAGGCCACGTCCTCCCCGCAGGTTCAGCGCTGCCCTTGCAAGTGCCAGCACTGCGGCAGCTGCGTGTCGAGTCCCTCGCTGACGAGTGGGAAACCCAAGCGCTCCTGTCCACAGAGAGCTGAACTCAGCGTCGTCTCCAAGGGCAGCCCTTGGAGGAGAGGGCTCTTCATTGCACTCCTCAACGCCCCTGTGCCCACTGCAGGGTGAATATTGCTGCCTCCGGGCAAGTTCATGGGCGGCCCTGCCTGCCCAGGCTCTGCCCAGGGCTGGAGGTGAACCCAGGTGGAAGCTGCTTCCCACCATCCGGGGATATGGGATGCGCCCGGGTGGGAGCCGCTTGGCTGTGATCCCTGGGAGGGATCCGGGATGTGCCTAGGTGGGAGCCGATCTCTGGGAGGGATCTGTCTTGCCGGGTGAAATGGGTGGTGTTGGGAGCCTTCAGCGTGGCTCAGGTCAGAGGGGGAGCGTTCGCAGTGCAGGATCCTGGTTTGTGTTCAGGACCAGGAAACAGCCGCCCTGGGACCCGCTGAGCAGGAGGGAGCGGCTGGAGCACCGCACTGGCCGCGTCCGCCCACTCTCTCGGCCCTTCCTGCCATGCTTGGGGGCAGCCCTGGCAGTGTATTTGGGAAGGGAGGGATAAACTGCGTTACCGCTATTTAGAACTGTAGCTTGTATAAATTATGGCTTCGACAATCACTAGTGCTTATTTCCATAATCATGATCCTCTAATTTCATTAAGTAATGTCTGATTTAAATTGTCTTATAGGAGCATCATAATGTCTTCATGTTGTCACTTTTTCAACAGCAGCTTTGAGACTGCGCTAAGAAAATGGGGATGTGCACTTGATGTTAAAGACTGTAAGAGAGAGAGGTTGATTTTTTTTTTGTTAAAAGTTTTATTAAGTTGTTGTTCAAAGTTTTATTATATATTTAATTATCTATTTATTAAATAATTATAAAAATATTTATTAATCTCTCAGTTAATCTATCCACATTAATACTGCTTTTTATGAGAATAAGGTATATGAAAATTATTCTGTTCACACATCTATATAATATCAAGAGCAGGTCAAAGAAGAGTGTGTGTGTGTATATATACATTATATGTATATACATTATATGTATTATATATATATGAACTACTTTTTTTAGAAAAAAGATGATATGAATGTCTTATACTGCTGAACTGTAGAGCAGTTACTGCAGATGAAAAGAAACATTAAGAATACAAAACTGAGAGGATTAAGGAAAAGAAGTATTCGATAAAAGGCAAAATAGCTTTAAAGTGGCTGGTTTTATTTAGAACATTTTCCCTTTTTTTCCCCTACCTCAGTGAGGTTGAGAAAGTGGAAATAATTCTATGTCTTTATCAAACAGCTATTCTTTATGAAAAAAATACCATGCTGGAAATGTTACAAGGCGATAGATTCACAAGGCGTAGTAAGAACTATTACACCTGACGGAGGAGGCAGGGCTGCCGCGGCTCCGCTTGCTTGGTACGCAGCCTCAGAAAGTCCAGCTTTTCTTTTTGTGCTGTTTCTATCCATAGGTTGCCCCCTTCCCTGCCCCTCCTCCCTCCCCCATCCTGGGTATCACAGGATTTAAGCCAGAGTGAATTTACTGCTTAGTAGGCCTGAATTAAGATAAGAGCCTGAACCTGAGCCTGAGAGGCTATTTTGAAGCCCGGCCCGGGTTCTCGTGTCAGTGTCAGCACAGTGGCTCGGAGTGGCCTCCTGCCATGGCCGTGCTGTGAAGCGGGGAGCTGTGCGAGGCCGCCATGCCGTGCTGTGCTGTGCCATGCCGTGCTGTCCCGTGCCGTGCCATGTGGTGGTCGTGTCTGTGCCCTGGAGCCCTCGCGCAGGGCTCAGCGTGCGCCAGGCGCTCGCGCTGCGCTCACACGGGAGCCGCCGCACAGCCTTCCCAGTGTTCCCGTGGGGTGCAGGTCGTAGAATGCAGCCCTGCCGCTCTCCAAAGGGTCAAAAACCAACGTGAAAGTGGCAAAGGGCAGTCTTTAAAGATCTAAGGCTCAGGTAGTAAATCTTACTAGAAGAGCTAACTAAAGAGAAGAGCTAACTAGACGAGCTTACTAAAGGAGTCCTGCTATTTCTGTTTTCTTTGAAAGTCAGGTGTAAGATGGAAAATTGGGACCATTTTTCTTAAATGATAATATACGACTTAAGTATATTTGAAAATCCATATTGTATATTACACCCTAACTAACGTTTTGCTGCTTTGATTGTGAACAGTTATCAGAAAAAACAGTTTCTGCTGTAGAAACCCTTGTCCTCGTTATCAGAATAGCGGGTACAAATAGCATAGTGTTAATTGAAGAGCCAGGAGTGGGGACAGTTTTAGCCCTTTCTGGCACTAGGTGGACAAGACATTTTCTGGTCTCCAAACTCCAGTTCCCTGGTGGCATCATCAGTAGATGCTGAGCAAAATCAGGGTGGGCTGCTGGCAGGTGAGGGTGGCTTTTAGAAGCACTGACATGTTAGACAGAGGTGTCCTGATTTAAACATTAAACTTTTGAGTTAAAGCCTGTTGAGAGTTACACTGCACGGGTGTTCGTGTGAAGCCCTGTGTTCACAGTCAAGGCCGCGGTCCTGTTCTCAGCCATGCATGAATTGAGTGACTTGCAGCAGGTGCCATTGAGCAGAAGAAAATTGAAGCCCTGTACTGAAACGGAGCAACTCGGAGACAGCATTTTGGCAAACGTGTGTTTGTTTCCCAAAACCAACTGCTGGCATGGGGTTTGGGCCACTCATCCATCAAATAATGATTGCAGTTGAGGAAATGCCACATTCTGTACTTCTCCATTTCTTCCACTTATAACATCTTTCAGTTGTTTAACCTGATGCACTTACTCTTTAAAATTCCAACTTTTTTTTTTTTTTTTTTAAGATCTGTAGTTTGTGGAGAAAAATAACACGGTGTTGCTTTCCCTGCAGGAAGGGCCATAACCGCCCTGGCTTTGGTCATAGTTCATTCTGCCTCCTTCCTTCTCCCCTGCTTTTCTCTCCTGCCTCCCTTCTACCGCTCGCTTTATCTTTCTTCCAGATAAGAAGCTTCTCCCAGGGTAGCAATCTTTTGTATCAAAATGTATCATACGAAGTGTGTAAAAATAAATAAATAAATAAATAAATAAGCATCCAGGTAGTTTCAAAGTATAATCAAAACTTTTTAAGATTAAATCCAATCTTCAGGAACTTTCCGTCTGGATAGTTTGAGGGTGTCTCTTGGCTGCTTTGTGACTGCAAATCTTTCAGTTAGCTGCCAATACCCTAGCACTAGGTGGAGCTTTAATCTACTTGCACCTGGAAGTTAATGCTAAATTTATCCACAAGTTAAAAGTAAGGAAGAATAAATAAGGGTTTGATTCCTGGTGTAGCATTTACAGCATAGTGTCCTTTCGGTATCAGTGTGATATAAATGATAACTTAAAATACTGCAGCAGAATCTCCTGGATCCATTACGTGGTTCATAATGATACTTTCTAGCAGCTTTTCTATTATATTTTCAAGTTTATGGAAGGAATTGGTGTATATTGGATGTACTAAAGTGTAATGTGTGCTGAATCTAAAAATCAGGCTGTGTGAATAAAGGTAATTCTGTTTTCTGTTTGTATTTTAGGATGGGTGGGGGTGACCAAGCCTTCTGTTTGCTCCACTCGTTCAGTAATTTCTATTTATATTTTTACTTCATGTTATCAAAGCCAGCAATTTGGAATCATCTGTTATCAGTCACTTTATTTTTTTCTCCATGTGTTACCCTTGAAAATATTGAGCAAATAGAAACAAATAAAAGACAGCTTTGAAACTCAGGTCCTTAATACTCTTTGTTTAGCAAGCATCATGTGTGACAGGCTGTGCAGAACATCTCTGAGAAATTTAAGACCCTCTCCATCTTCTGCAGAAATAAATGGATTTAGGATTGCTTGCGAATGCCTCTGTGCTTGCCAGCAAACAACTGGTCCTGTCTTGTCCAGCCCTGAGCTGTCAGATTGTGCAATCAATTCCTACCTGGTATCCTCGATTTCTTTAACAAATGGCCTAATATGGTAAACCCAGAAGTGCAGAGGGAAGGGATCATAGAGCAGCTCGTGCTCTGCACGGGGCGGGTGATAACGGGAATGCTGGCGCTGTCCTGCTCCAGATACAATCCTGCGGGGCTGCTCGCTTTTTATCAACAGGGGCTCCAGATGTATCCCAGGATAGAAACTTTGCAGGAAACTTGATGTGGCTGCACTAGCCCTGGAAATACTTCTGCTAAAATGGGAAGAACTCTGCTATTCGGAAAACGGCTGTTGTATCAGGGAGATGCATGTGCCACTGTAGCACATTGTTTGAATATGGGAATCTGATCATGATATTGGCCATACTTTGTGTAGAAACAGCAGAAGCAGCTTACAAAGAAAGGCCCTGCTTCGAAAGCAATGTTAGGAGCATGCTCCGTTGCTGGTCGGATTTAAGCTCTGTGGCCCGATTTTTAAATGTGTCTAAAGTGTTCATTCCTATGGAAATCAGCAGGAGTTCAGTGCACAGTTGTGGTCAAAGAATATATTCCTGTGAGGATGTCACAGCATTTAGTCTATAAAATGTCATTAGTGCCGTTTGCAAGGGGGCAGTTGTCTTTCCTTGAAGACAGAAGTTGCAGTACCCAATTGCTCAACTTCTTTTAGAGGGTGGTGAGGATTTTTCATTCCTGGAGGAATCACTGACACAGGGCATAACAAGGGTTAATGACCTTATTTGTTCATATTTCCACTTCTATTTACAGAAGTGGCTAATATTGCTAAGGATCAAGCTGTGCTAGGGCATTCTGTCCTGTGCTTAGCAGGTCCTCTGCTGCTGCGGACGTGGACTTGCTTCTTTGAACGAGTGGAGGCAGCTGGCACGGGGCCCTTAGTGCCACTGTGATTACATAAAAGCATCTCTAGAGAGGTAGGTGTCAAAAGGCTGCACAATCACAAACTGATTTTTTTTTTTTCAGATGGTCTTTTCCTCATTGTCCTAGATACCAATTAATGTGGCTGGACAACTCTCCATGTTTCCTTGCAAGTGGAAGAGAAGATGCTCCTCATTTTCAAAGAGGGGTACAGGATTTACCTACAAAGCTTCCTCTGACCTCTGGTTTGGAAATATTTGCCCTTTCCTAACTGTGGAAGTTGGATTTTAAGTTCATGTAAACATTCAAATAAATAGCTGGGAACTCTGAGGTTTGGATAGCATCTTGGCAAGCAAAAGAAAGGAAATTGGCTCAGGGAATGCAGAATGCAGGATTCTGCAGCAACATAGGACTGATTGGTTTACACAGAGTATGGCAGCAGGACCATATTTATACATATATGTATATATATGCACACAACACTGGTTTGTTGTTATGCTTTTAATTGTTGATAAAAGTATGGTTTATGCCATACTTCAGTAGATGTTAATTAAGAAAATGTGCGTGATACTCCCTCTTTGAACCCTCTTCATTAAGGTTTTGGGTAGGGAAGATTTCTGTTTGCATGGAGAAGGATATAGATATCTGCAGATAGGACAGTAAAACAGATGTTTAACTGAAGTTGTAACATGCCACAGAAGAATGGTATGGAGGAGAACTTTGAGTGAGAGGGTGTGAAGTTCTGGAAGGTGAGGGCTGCGTGGGGCCCTGGGCGCTGATCCGCTGCTCTTGCCCATTGCTGGCGCTCCGGCGTCCTTGCGGTGCCGTCGCAGCTTTGCGTTGCTTCCGCAGGCTGCAGGATCCAGGCCTTGAAGCCTCCTCTGTGTCCTGGGGAGTTATTCCAGACCTGGAGTTTCCCAGAGCCTTCACAGGGGCAGGATTGCCTCTGCCTTGAGCCTTCCCGCCTCTTCCAGCGGTGCTGGAAGTGCTGCAGGACATCCTTAAGCGAGTGGTTTCGCATGCGGTGCCTAGGGAGCCCCCATGTTCTGTTCTCTCCTGCTGTAATCCATTCCAATAAAGTTTGATTTGAAAATATGTCTGTGTGAGCATTGCTGGATTGAGTTTCACGATGAAGTCTTCTTGGAGAGCTGCTGCTTATCATCATTTTTTTATTTGGTATTTCATAAAATATGATTGTTTGGTGCTTTTTTGTTTTTAATTATTGGTACCATGGTAAGAAAGGTTTTTATAAATCAAAGAATATCTGCCGAGTTTTGCTTAGGTTTGTTGTTTGATTTGATTTTGTTAGCACAGATAAGAACATTACTGTTTGAAGCGCCCAAATGACAGTTTGGGATGCGGTGACGGCGGCGCTTACTTCATCCTCCATGGGCTGCAGGAGCGTTAGGCTGTTCACAGTCCTGTCTGTTGTTTTACTTTATTGTATTCTGCATGCTGCTGTTCTATATTAAAAGTCATTTTTAAACGCCTGGACTTGTAGCAATAGCCGCTAGTTTGGATACAGGCCGCGGGCCCGGTAACGGTTGTGGCCTCGAAGCACAGGCCGCACGGCCGCTCCCCACCGGCCCCCAACTCGGGCAGGTTAAGTGTCCAGCAAAGCAGGGCCAAGGACTGTGGAAAAAGGAAAACAGGAGTTGGCTTCCCTGGGAGCTGATCTGGGCCTGTCACTTGTGAGTCCCTTTCCTGGCTAATGTGCGTAGAAGAGGCGGCGCTGGCTGGAGCGGCGGCCGCGTTTCCCACTTCGGACCGGCCTCTGTGGGCCTTGGTGTCCCGTCTGTGAAACGGGGTAGTGTTCAGCATACCTGTCCCCTGCAGTCATAACGTGTAAGATCAGGAGATACTGCTAGATGGTTAAATGCAATCTGTAAATTACCGGGGATGACATTTTACCCTGTTATCTCTGTATTGAACAGTTATATTTTAGTCAAACAGAAGCCAGTCTTTCAGGAAATAATCCAGTATTGATTCAATGAATATACTGTTTTATTAATGTTACAGTACTAACGTTTTGCACCCTCTTTCTTGTTTGCTTCTTTATACTACATTAAGGAGCTTTCGAATACTCAGTATTTTCTCCCATTGAAGCCGTGTGTACTTGGTAATAATCAAGTTTCCACTTAATCTTACCTTTGGAAAGCTCTAGATGTAGAACTGCTTGAGTCTGTCGGTGTTAGGTGCTATTTCTGTTGCTGTGGTTGCCTTTGGAGCTTGTCTGCATGGGTGCCTTGAGTGTCCCCTTCACTGTGGCTGCACAGCCCATGGCTCCAGCCCCAGCTCTGCCCTCCTCCGTGCTAAATGCAGAGCTCAAAGCACCTCCCTCTCCTTCCCCACACCCTGCACTTGTCCAAGCCCAGCTCCGTGCTAGAGAGCCACTCTTCCCTGTGGGAGAACCAAGCTACGTGATCTCCTCTTTGTCCTTACCCATCCTTTTGTGCAAGACTAAATCCACAGTTACCGATATTTGAAATGTAAGAGTAATTGGGAAGAAACATGTATTTTCCTGCAGCATATTTGGGAAATGTTTCTATGTAATTAATTAGATTCTTCTTGAGGTAGTTCACATGTGAAGATCACTACATGAAAAAAAAATGCCTTTGCATTTTTGCAAATTGTAAATATTGTAAATTCAAGCTAACCGTAATGGGAAGTTAAACAATTATTGAAAATAATCCTCACTCCTGGCAGGGATCAGGCTGATGAAATCAAGGAAAGCAGCAGCGGAAGATCTCATAGCTCTGCTGGTGTCAGTCCAGAACGGTGCTGCTACCTCGAACGGAGCAGTCTGGAGCAGTTTCTGTTTGCTTATGCTGGGAGGGAAGCCCTGCCTTATCTACAGGGGATTAAGTGAAACAGTATTATCGTACTAACAGTTGAGTCTGAAGGCTCTCCTAAATCTGATTCTTGTTATGTTCTACTTAAATTGTGCACCAGATTCTTTTTGGGTTGCATGCATCAGACTCTTGAGGCCAGCACAGTCTGTGAATTCTGCTTAAAAAAGCATGGGTGGATTTCTTTCCTCTTTGTTGTGCTGTCAGTCTGGCAGGATGACAGCGCGATGCATGAGAAGTGGAAAGAGCAAATGGCTGAGTTCTTTAGCTGCCTCTGGCCATGTCCTGTTCCTTGTAACGATAGCGCTCCTGAGCCTGGAATCATTCATGTTTCAACAGAATTAGGTCCATTGTAACTGTGGCAACCCAAACCTTAGAAAGCAGCTTATGACCTAAAGCTGAGGCTGCTTCTCTTTCAGTATTACTGCTTTTTTTTTTCCTCCTCACTAAGCTATGTTTAATTGGCCAAGGGAAAAAAATAAAATAAAACAACTGTTATTTGATTATGATCATGTTTTGATGCTTTGTGCTTTACCCAGACACAATCCTGATAACAGAAAGAAACAGAAATTGGGAATTGAGATGGTGACATCGGTAACAAGTTTTGTCATTGAGGCGCTGAATATGTTTTGCTACCAAATCTGACCTTGAATTTTGATCTTCTTACAGGCACATCTTTTCAGAGACCTTGCTTTGACCAGAAGGATTATACGAATAGGATGAGGCGGGAGCAACAGGGCGTCTGCAGCAAAGCGTGTGATGGTGTGTGTATGAAGAGTACAGAGGTTTTATCTAAGGAAGGTAAAACAAGGACCTGAAAGGGAAAAATACAGAAAAGCTTCATTTGAAAATAAGTGAAAAGGAGACAATCTAAAATGTTTAGCCAGGAAGTTTTTAATAAGCAAAACAACTGTATCATCTTGCAATGAAGTGACTGAGCCCTGCACGTGTGATATGCACAGCAGTTTATCAAGAGTCTCAGCTGGAGAATGATGCTAGATGTGACCTGCAGAAAACAAAGAAATTGCCATTGTGCCATTTCCCCTTTCCCTTCCTTTTAGTATGTTAAAGAGCTTAAAAGTTGTTTCTTTAACTAATAGAATTACTTTTCTTAGGATTGCCTAAGTGATGTTAAGTATGGTATTTGAAACATTTGAGGAAAGCTTTTTGAATTCTCACATGAACTTCACAGATTTGTGCTTTTACTGATGTACTTGGGTCTGTACTCGTCTTGGAGCCTTCTGGTGAATCAGGACTTAAATTTTTAATATGAAAAAAGTATAATTTAAAAATGAAACATCATCAACCATTTTTGATTCATCTTTATCTTTCATCAATGAGCAAATAAGAGTACAAGCCCAAATCTTGGTTATTGTAGCTGAGATTTAATAGGTGAATGGGAAAGATTTTCGTCCAACTGCTCCTCCAGAGGAGACCAGAAGCCTTCCTGAATGCGAGGGGCCGATGCCTGAGGTAGATAGCGGGCAGGAGAGCGCTCGGGAGAGGCAGGGGAGTTCCTGGGAGAAGGTGGCAGCACTGGAGCTTGCTGGCCGGGCTGGGTGTGCTCGGCGGCGCTGCCCCTCTCAGCCGGCGGCGGGTTTGCCTGGGCTGCCTCCTGTGGGACGGGGGCTCTCGGCTTTCCTGCGGCCCCCTGAGCTGTCCGAGCCCCTCACGCTGCCACGTGGCACCTTCTGCTTTCTCCTGTGTGAAGATCGTAGCAGATTCAGGGCGAATGCACAGAAAGGCAGCAGCTCTTCTAGTCTTTAAATGCCATTTGTAAAGTTAAACGTGTAAGTACTGGCTGCAACTGAATGCTAAACGCCTAAGTGCTGCCCTGCTGCAGTGTTACCCACAGTGGAGGAGCAGACGATTCTGGGTGAGCACATTCTACAAAACTAAAGCACCTTAATACCAGCACTAGCAATACACAGGAGCCTGTGCATCTTCTGTATTAATGAGGAATTCCCTTCTACCTCCAGCTCTGACCGTGCTGACTGTAACACTTGCTCTAGCAGCTCATCTAGCCAAGGGAGCAGTTGTTTTATATGTTTCTTAGAGGTTAATGCTGCTGCTGGTAAATCTTTACTGCTCCATCATGCTAATGCTGAAGAAAAGAGAGGGTATTTGATTTTCTTAAAAGAAAGAAGCTTTTGGTGGCCAGCCCCTCACAAATAACCTGAATCTGTTCTCTATTGAATCATTACAGTGTACGGCTCTTGTAAAGTTTGCCCTAAAATGGATTGAGCCCAAACTTTTGTTTGTTCATAAAGAGCAAGTTATAGACAGTAGACCTTTCTTTCTTGTTTAATATGTATAAGCTCCTTTGCAAGCTCTGTCCAAAGAACATTCAGTTAGTTACTCACAGCATCTTGTTATTTGAAGCCACTGCTTGTAAGGGAAGTGAAACTGCTTCTTTTCAGAGAAAGTGCAGGCAATTCTTTATGACTTTTTTGTTTCCCCTTTTTAAGGCCCAGCTGAGCACGATTCGTTTCTCTTTCATTGAGGGAAAACACTTGCTGTGTCAGGTTCTCTTGCTGCTCTAATGTAAGGGAGAAATAACTGAAATTAGGTGAGCTGCTTTACAGTTAAACAGTATTAGGGGAGCGCTGGGGCCCGTGGCAGGGCAGCCTCCTCTGCAAGCGGAGCTCAGTTCTCTGCTCTCATACACGGCGAGTCCTTTCCCCCGCAGACCAGCAGGGTGGATGAGGAGGTGGTGCCTGCTGGCGTGGAGCACTTTATGCTTGTTTTTTTCCAAAGTGGGTCACTGGTGTTTTTAGATGAGTGCTGCAAGCCAGTGTTGATTCAGATGTGTTTTTCAGCATAACTGCAGCCGATGGGCAGCCCGTCTGCTTCCAGACTGTTCATTCCTGGAAGAGCAGCGTGCCCAGCTCTCCGGGGGCCCCTCTCCTCAGCACACAGCCCCAAAACCTGTCGCGTGCCCTCAGAGAACAGCTCTGTGCCGGGGCTGCCAGTGCCATTTCCTAGAAACTTCCTGGAAGCAGCATCCCAGGGCAGCCCGGGGCTCAATGCCCTGCTGCAAGTAGCGCTGTAGTGGGCAGGTTCCGAGGACTTCTGCCCTCCTGTTAATGCTTCTCATCCCTTCACCAGCTCCCGCTCCCCTGCTTTCCTGCCTTTTCCCTGCTTTGTTCCCTGCTAGCACACCTCAGCAGCTGCTGGTTCCCACAGGCACAGGGTATAGGGAGCTGGAGAGGACAAAGGGATGCATCCCAAAGGGCATCCCAGGCCTTCTTGCCTGCAGCCTAAGGATGCCAGCTACCCTCAGCCCTACCTCTGCCCCGGCTGGGTGCACCAAAGCAGATTTGCAGTATTGCTGAGGCCTGCAGCCACGAGCGGCAAAACCGTGTGTGTCTCCAGCTCCAGGCAGCCGAGGTGGGAACTGCTTTTCTTAATATGCTGCATTCGTTTACAAAGCAGAGGCTTAGTGTAATCCCCTGGAGAGCTGCCTGTTACAGTTGTGACATAGCAATTAGACCCGAGTGATTAGAGACTGAGCAGTCGTGGGATCTATTCCTGGCTTGGGGAGGAGTGTTCTGTGTGAAGAGTTGGGCTTGGGCAATTTGGTCTTGGTTTTGGGAGGAGACATGAACTAAAGGTTAGCACAGAGGACTGGCCTTCAGGGTTCCTGGTTTCTGCTCCTGGCCCCGGGAAGAGCCTGGGGCAGTGGTCAGGGTGGAGGTGTGGAGGCCGCCCTCGAGCAGTCCCCGTGCCCACTGGAGGGGTCGGTGACATCTGAGGCAGCAGCCTGCCCCTGCTCTCACGAGGTTTGTTTCAGCTGTGTCCTCAGTTCTGCTCATTCTCCTCTAGTCGTAAAGGCATAAGAGGGCCTAGGTGCGGTGGTTAGACACGGCCACAAGCTGTACCTCCCGAACAGAGCAGTGCTCTTTCAGAGAAGAAACTAAGCAGGATCCACTTGCGGAAATGGTTGCTTCCCTTTGCAGAGCCAACCAAGTGACCTAATTCAGCTGCAGCAACAGCTCCTCAGACGATTCCCTAAGCAGGCACCACGGTGGGCCCGGCTGCAGTTGATTCATCACCTCGCTACGGCAGAGATTGGAGCTTTCAGACCCTAAGGATTTCGCTGTTTCTTTATTAATTTTAAATTGATTAAAATGAATTTTTAAAATACCAGGAGAGACTTGCCTAACAAAATGGTTATTAAAAAAAAAAAGAAGGACATAAAGTCAGTCTGTGGGAGATAACTATATACTTAATCTCTGGCTGATACAGCTGTTAGCAACAACTGCAAAGGTTGGAAAAATCTTATGTCAGCTATTCCGTCCCTGCAGAACAGCAGAGATGAGATTAATCCGTTATTATGAACAAGTGAGGATCATGAACCTGCAAACCCAGTGGCGTCCTCATCTGAGGCGGTACAGGCAGCACGAACAGGCTTCAGCTGTGGGGTCAGAAGCTCCTGGGGCAGCAGAGCACTGCGGGGGCCCCAGCTGCACCCTGGAGGAAGCTCCTCCTGTGCTCTGGAGACAGCCTAGAGCAGCCTGCAGATCGGCGGTTCCTGCGACCCCGAACACGAGGGACAGCAACCGGAGGCCACGCTCTACTCAGCCTCCAAGCGACTCTGCCTCGTAGGAGCCTCGTCGCGGCGCGGTGGAGGGTGCTGCGCCCTGCGCTCCGGGGCGCTTGCCAATGGTATTTCCCCAGGCTGTTCCTGTCCCTGCCTCGCGCTGGGCAGCACAGGTGTTTAGGGCCGTTGCCCTGTCTACGGACTGCAGTGTAGGAGTATTTCAAGCTTTGTCCTCCCTGTGCCCCTTGGGGGAGGCAGGGCAGGACGGCAGCGTGCGATGCTGCTGGCAGCTCCCGGCGCCCTGAGTCGGCACCAGGAACATCAGCTGTGCCGCGCTCTGGGAACGTGGGGCCCTTGGTGCCCGCAGAAACGTGAACGCAGCCCTCTCCGCACGGGAGAACCTCCCAGAGGGTCCTCCTGCGGCCTCAGTGCCAGGGCCTCCTGCACGGCGCGGCCCTGGCTTCCCAGTGGGAATTGCGCTCCATCCCGATGGCCAAAGGGCTGGCTCAGCTGCAGAGAAAGCTTCCTGTCCCATAAATAAATACCAACCAAATGAGGCAGGTGAAACTCCGTGCTGCTTCAGAGGACACAGAGCGGGAAGCTGAGAGAAGTGAAGGAGCCAAGCACAGAATTAGCCTGGAGATAACGAAGCAGCAGCTTTTCAGACCCTTTTATATCTTTCTAAAAAAAGAAAACATGTTATTCCAATGAGCCTAAAAAAAGAAAAAAAAAAAAAAAAAAAACCTCTGCAAAACAATTTGACACTTGCTATTGATTGAAGTAATGGAGAAAGCAGTTTTAAGAAGTAGCACAAAAGCATCTTTGCTCTGCTTTAAAATTCCACCTGAAAGATGCCCTGATATTAGTTACGTCTTGTTCACCTGTCTGCCTCTTCTCATCTCTAGGTCTCAAAAGCTGAAGTGCTCTAAATTCCCCTCCAAAGCACAACCAAGGTCTGCGGTGCCCTGCGCTCAGCTCTCTGCCTTGTCTTGTAAAGCAGATGTTCCTGGGAGAAAGCCAGGATAATGGGAGACACCTAGTTCCTATGGACCAGCTTGAGCACCAAGTGCTTCCCACTGGGAGGACTGGAAAATTCTGCGTCTTCCCCTTGTCCTGCACTACCAGACGAGAGTCATTCCCTGTTGGATTTAACACGGGCTTTAATCTTTTTGCAACTGAGGTGTTATTTAAATAATTATATTAATGAATTCCTTCCTGTGTTTGAACGCAGATTCGGTGTTTTATTCAAACCAGCAAATTTTTAAGTAGTATAATTCAGGGTTACAAAATGCTCTTGCTTCATAGATTTTGATAATTGAAGTTTTAGCTTTACTTATAACAAAGAATTGTACTAATTTACTATAGAATATTTCTGTTCAATAATGAAATTAGTGACATGAGACTGCAGCACTTGCTGTTAGCTCTCAGCCAAGTAATGTGTTCGTTAACTATATTAGAGTGGCTTTAACATACGTAGTCCCAACTTAGGGGTTAAGGTGTTTTAAACTTGCTTGTTCTTCATGTACATAAAAACCGTGTCATCTGAGACATGATCCTAAACAAGTAAGGAGATCAGTGCGACTGTTCAGGGGAGGAAAGTTTTCATACTGTGAAATCCTTTCAGTCTCTGTCGGAGCAGGCCTTAACCAGCAGACATTAAAGAGCATATTTTGAAGTGTTAAGGGCAATTTTCTTTTGTAAGGGTGTCTTAGTCTCATTTCATTCTAGTTAAAGGATGATATAACAAGATTGCCTTCTCTGTCCCCCATGAATTGCTGCAAGTTTGCTGCTGTTAATGATAATCACCGGTCTGAAGGTGCCCGAACCGACGACACTGTGGGCCTGAAACATGACTCTGATAAAACAAAGTGCTGTAGGATTCACAAGGCAAACACACCTGAAAATAGCAAAATATTTTATCACATTTTTTTTTTTTTTTAAGTTTCATCACTCGGCAGTGCTATTTGTAGCTGTAGCAGACAGGTTTGCAGGCAGAAACGCGACGGACGGACGCGGCTGCTCTGCAGGGGCCACTTGCCTGCGCCGCGACCTGGCCACGCGCTTCCCTGCTCCCGAGCGCAGAGCAGACATGCCCGTCACACCGGGAATTTAGACAATCCGAGCGGTCCGTGTTTGCTCCGTGATAGTGCCGCCTGTGCCGGCCACAGTGGGGCCAGTGGGCTCCAGGGTGCCCCTGGCTCCCTGTTCCCTGCCCTGTACTCCCTGCCCTGTGCTCCCTGTCCCCTGCTGCAGCCTGCTCTGAGCTCCCTGCTCCCAGCTGTGCGCTCCCCGCTCCGTCCCGCAGGATTGTGTTGAGGCTGGGGGACATCCCGCGTGGCCCCGTACACCACCTCCCACTTCGGCCTCCGCGGCGTTTCCGTGCGCTCCCCTTCACGCTGCCTCAAGCTTCCCTGTGTGCTCGTGACTCCCATGGGCGACGCTAAGGCTCACACTCAGATATCCAGCATTTTCCTCTGGTAAGCGCTTTTCCTGGGAATATCAGGGACCTCTTGCATGATTACAAGTGGGATACACCTAATTAATAAGGTAGCGTTCATTGTGCAGTATTCCCACTTGAGTGGTAGGAAAACTGCGGAATTGAAAGTCCATCACTAATGTCACTGTGGAATTGTGTGAACGTGAGCGGTGCTGCTCTAGTATTGACTGTTATTCATTGTTAACAAAATGTACTGGAATTATGTGTATGTGCATTAGAAAAATGCAGATAAAGTGGGTGAACCAGGTGGCCTCCCAAACACCTCTCAGCTCCGGTGTTCATGGGTGACTCTGATCCCATGGACGTTTTGCCCTGTTGTGGCTTCACCAAATGCACTGGAGTTACATCCAGCTCACACCCGTGTGAGCAAGACCCACGTTGCTGAAAGAGCCTGGCCACAGCACGTCGTAGAAGGGACATCACTGCAATGGCAGCGTTTGATCCACTGAGCCTGACCTTGAAAATGTGCTTGGGGCAAAATCAGCTTTCTGTGCGCGTGGGAATATTCCAGGTACCCTGTTCAGGGAAAGCAGCTCAGTGAAGTCAGGAACTGGGCAGCTGCAGGCAGTGCACAGCCAGACCAGGGCTACAGCGCCGTGCCACGCGCGGGGCGCGGGTGCCCGCGGGCCCTGCGGCAGGCTTTGTTCGCAGCAGTGACTGCTGCTCCGTCTGTCCACAGAAACAAGCCCTCTGTCTCGTCCACATACTTCCTTACAATTATTGCTAGCATCAAAATGCTGGTGGCTTTTGGTTGCTCACCCTTGGTTACATGTGACAGGCAATAAAATAGCCTTATATTGTAAAACTGTTCCTGACGCTTTGATAGCATTATATAGAGTTAGTAAAAAACTCAGGTAATCTATGAAAAATACTGCATCTTAGTTGTAAGATCTAATCGGCTGGTTTGTATTTCTTTGCTCTCTGGTCCTGTCTGGCTAGTTGCAAGGATTTGGGAAGTCAGAAACCCTTCTTATCTGTCTTCATGGCCCATCGGTGTCATTGTGCAAAACGCAGCGTCATGCAGATACACAGAACAGGGATCTGTGAGCCAGGCAGGCGGCAGCTGAGTGGGATGATTAAAAAAGGATAAAGTTTCTGCTTATACCAGCTGCCTTGGCAATTAGCACAATGTGAAAGGGAGGAGGCAAGTGAGAACATGGATGCTGACCAGCATTTTTCTAACATAAATTATTATTTTAGGTTTCTCTTGGTGTGCTAGTGACTCATAGTTGGGCCAAATTCAACTGCTAGACACATACACTGTTGGTTTCAGTGGGGGATCTGCTCCTATACACAAGGTAAAATCTGGCCTAGTGACCGCGGGGGATAACCCATCGGCACAAGCACAGACTCAGTTAAACTGATTGCTGCTTGTCTGTATTTCGAAGGCAGAAAGGCAGAAAGTTACTCGGGAGGAAATTAACTCTCTTTTAATTTATTACTTATGGATTTATTCAGAAGAAAACCTAAACGATAAAGTAAGGAAAACTCGCCAGGAGCAACACCAACATACTGGGAGGTACCAAATGCCTGCGCATAGCTGAATTCCATAGGTGCAAAAAAGCCGAATTTAGAGCACACTGTGAAACAAAACAGGGACAGCTGAAGGGTTTTATTTAAGGGAAAGGAATTACCCCAGGGAGGGGAGTGTAGAGAAACACTGAGATGGGAAGCACAGTCCTGACTGTTAAATATTGTATTTGGAAGGAAGGAAGAGAGCATGTCTGAATTTGATCATTTGACCTAGGGAACTCTTTTTTTTTTTTCTTTTTTTCCTTTTAAAATTCATTTTATTTTATTAGCCTCCAAAATGTTGGATGGGCTGTTGGTGTTTGTTTGTTTTGTTTTCTTTTCTTTTCAGGTAACTGTTCATGATTCATGGCTCCACAAATACTATCCTTCTGTCTTGGTGCAATGAAAAGCAATAGGTGGTACAGAAAAGCTTACTGGGGTTCTTTGGAACTAAATGATTTACATTTGCACTAGCCATGCCAGTATTCAATTTGAAAAGCCTTGTGTTTGTGAGCAATTCTGCTGCGTGTTTCAGGTTGTTGCTGAAGGGCTAGAGCGGGGTGAGTGAATGAATGGTCGTCTCGGGGACCTGCCGTGTGTCCTAGGGCTCCCGTGTGTCTGTGGCTGCTCGGTGAGCAGAGATAGGGCTGGCTGGAGAGCGGGATGCACGGAGCCTTCCCAGGGCTCCTTCCTGCTGGGAATGGCTGGCTACATATATCTTATAATATATATTATATATACTATATAAACTTAAAATATATATAATTATAAATAAATCCAGAATATCTGTTACCAGGCATTATCAGAAAAACCTCTTCAAGTCAAGTTAAAATACATTTAATTCAGCATGTATCTTGTCGTCTCAATCTTGTCATACTTCTAATTTTAAGATAGGCTGAATCATTTTCATCCTACTGCTTTAAAATCAGACTCTTGAGGCTAAGGAGCAGGGTCTTGTTCCTGCATGTTTGGAAATTAGAACAACTTTTTTCTCTCTCTTAGTCAGCTGCGTTCTGCCAAGCTCCTGTATCACTCTGTGCTCATAGATACAAAAATATCATGCAGACGGTGAGGATTTGCAGTTAGTCTCATTGGTGGAAGTAAAACTGGAAAGGATGAAGGATGCCGGGTTACATTATGCAGACTGATTTATAAAGCAAGCTAAGTGCAAGTATTAGTCCCAATAAAATATTTAACTTTGTTTCAATACTATTTCTTAGGGAAGAGTTTACAAGTTGTATGCATGGCATACATCAACTTTGCAGCACCTCCTTTCTTATATTGTTTAGCTGGGGCCTGCTGGCTCCTTTGCTGCCCGCTTGACAAACCTTGCTCTGAGGTCATGGTTATTAATGCTTTTATGCTTAAAGCACTACTTGGTTCTCTGTTCTTGTTCTTGGAAATAGCTGATTTGTTTTTGCAAAATCTCTCCAAAGCCTTCACTTTGGGGCAAACCCTCGGCATGAAAATACAGCCGGAACAGTTGCAATTTGGCGAAGCTGTCAGCTACTGGAAGTGTCATGACGTGAAGTGCCAGCCAGCCCTGACGGTAGGTAGAGCTGTTCTTTGTGCTGCATTTGCAAACAAGCCCTGTACGTGCAGGGAGAGATCGCAGGAGAATACAAAATTAATGCCACGGTCCACATATGACTAACACATCTAAAATGTTGCACTTTTAGTCCCTCAGCTTAGGAAGAATATTGCAAAACTAAAAAAAAAAAAAAAAAACTGAAAATAGGGCAAACCTACTATTTCAGGGTTCAATAAGCTTGATCGCTTTATATGCAGAATCTTTTGAATCCGGGCTGATCTGGCTTTGCATTCAGGTGTTGGTTGCTTCACTTGAGTGAATTGTAAGGTAGTGAGTTGGTCTTTTGCTTGAAATTCATTTCAGCTTTACCTTTAGCAAAACCTATGGTCAACAGCATGGATTGTCACTGAAGCCCGAGCTTAAGCATGGCACTAACCCGTGTAGAGCTGTTCCACGGCCTTCTAAAACGGCACAAATGCTGGTCCTCCCCTCCGGGTTGGACGCCGTCTGCTCCGCTCCTGGCGTTGCATGGGGAACCTCCAGTGCCCGAGAGGAAGGGAGGCAGAAAGCAATAAAACATGCCCTGGGTTTCAGCTGTGTAAGTGGTAGTGCGTTTCTGGGCACAGCACAAGTTTCACCTGCTGATTTCAAGTTTGGATTTTGGCTTGTAATATCGAATGAAGGTTGATATGACTTTCCTTTATTCCTACTATTAAAAAAAAAACTACTAAAGTTCTCTGTTCACCTTCCTGCGTGAGGCATCTTACATACCCGAGCAATTTTTGTTTCACAAACTAGTGTTAGATTCTAGGATTGTCCTTGTTTATAGAAAAAGGATAATAATTCATGTTCTCTTTAGTGGAAACAACCTGTGTTTTAAGTGGAAAAAGATAACTTGTCATTAATTGTTTTTTCGTATTTGTTTCCTGCTTCTCAGAAATTCCCAACCCAGTTTAGCGGTCTGGTAGGTCAAGGTGAAACATCTAACAATGAGAAAACAATTCAATATATTACTCAGGAGTTGTGTGTGTGTGTGTTTGTTTTCTCCTCTCATTTCATACATCTGTTGCAGTCCATTATCAGCTAACAAGTGGGTTTGGTAAAAACGTGTTAACAATGTTACGTATAGTTTTATGTTTTCCAAATTTATGATGGCATATAAGTATTGACAACAAAAAAAAGACGATGGCAACAGACTTTATATTGCCTTTTATGGCGAATCATACTCGGATTGAAGTTTGCAGTGCACAGGGAATTCATTTTATGTCTATTTGAAGGTTTTTACGTGTTTCACATTGGCAAGTGTAAATAGAGAGCAGGCTCCGCGTGTCCTTAAGGGACTACGGGGTGCGCAGGGAACTGCCCGGGTGTG
>VZSG01000519.1:303383-356134 GCA_013398315.1 Nothoprocta pentlandii | reverse complement strand
GGAGCCGCCGGCGCCCTGGGCGGCCGGAGCTCGGAGGGCCGGTGGGTGCTGGGACCCCGCAGCCGCCCGGCCCACTCAGGGCCCCCCAGGCAGCTAGAGGGGCTTCCCTGGGCTTTGCGCGGCCCTGCGTTAGCCCAGCCCAGCTGTGTGTGCAGGGCTGTCAATGATTACCCTTTATGGCTGTTTGTTTTGGGGCCGTGGGGCCGTGGTCGCCCTCTTGGGCTGCAGCCGCCCTCCTGTGCCAGGCCGCAGGCGAGCGCCAAGGGCAGGCCTGGCCACGCGGCGCCCGTCGGTGCTGCTGCCCGCGGTGGCTCCCATCAGCGGCGGCTGTCGCGTGGCCCTGCCCTCCACACGATTCCCAGCAGGATCCACACCCGGAACAGGCTGCATCTGGTTACCAGCCCCAGAAACCTTCCTACAGCCACCTATAAACACCAGTTTTCTATTTGTACCCCCAGGTTTATTTGCTGTTTTTAAAAACCTTCCACAAATGCATCTCTGACCAGCTAGACCAACGCAGTTCTGCAAGTTAAATGAACTTCTCCCTGGCAACTGTTCCCCTGTTGCATCCCATATTGTGTATGGAGCCTTCCTGCTTATTACAAACAAGGGCTGGCAGACCGTACGGGAACTGTGATTAATGTCACTTGTCAGGTGCCCTCAAGAGCACAAGGTGAAGCTAAGTGTTGGTAACACACCCAAGAAAAGTGTTAGTCTGAATTTCAGCATGGCTTTCCATTGGCAATGTTGAAGATACTGTATAAAAACAAACTGAATAAAATAAAGGAACACCTCACACTGCACGTGAGTGTGGAGGCTGTTAACAGATGTGTTAGAGCAGGGCTTCAAGCAGGTGGTCCCGCTGCATGTTCCGTTGCTAAATAATTAAACTGATTATTTTTTGCAAGTCTATCTTACAAATGGCATATTCTTTCAAACTGTAATTGCATTTGATGAAAATGCACGCATAAGTTGGAATGAGGTTAATATTTGGCTAGGCAAAAATTTCCTGTTCTCAGACACTAAGTGGTGTATTTTTAGGTTATTTAATTTCTCTTCAGATGTGCAATATACACGTTTATATCGGCAAATAAAATTATTTAAACTGTTTTGGATAGACTAGGTTCAGCTAACCACTTCTGACATATTTTTCCTTGGACTGGCTAATCTTGCTGTATTTAATATCAGCTTTGAACTTTGTTCAGAATTGTGTGACCGTAGATATGTGGTGAAATAATTGAACGATTTATTCATTATTTTATTTCAAGTACCCATGTGTAGAAACTCTCAAGTCTATTCAGTAACTGATTTTACTAAGGTGTTTCACATAAAGGTATTTTGTTTTAATGAAATTGGTTTTAAATCCTAATTTAATTGCGTGGACAGGCTCCCGGTGCTGGGCAGAGGCCATGAGAGCAGGTTTGGGTCTGCCTGCGCCTCAGCCTTTGTGCCTGCCTTAACACGGGCTCTGTAGCTTGGAGAGCGCTTCTGCCTGGCGATACTGCGAGACTGTCCCGCTCCTGGCTGGTATCCAGCTGCGGCATCGAATCATGGGGGAGTCCCAACATCGGGGGAGTTTTTAATTCCTCCGAAACGTGCGATGCGCCTGCGCCATGGACGAGGCGCACGCAGCCCTGCCCTATGCACGTGTATCCCAGGAGCAGGGAACGTCCCGGCTAGCCAGCATGCAGCTCAACGCAGGGGCTGTGGGGTGTGCGACACCCATCTGCACGCTGAAGGTTGGAGGCAAGACAGGGCTTTGCTTGTATTGCTGCTCTTCACAGAGATGGATAGAGCAGGGGGAAGACTGACAACATGGGGAGATTGATTTAAAAGGGAAAGAATTACAGCTTAATGGAAATGCGGGTCACAATTTGATGAGGATCTGGATTTCTTCATGCAGGTTGGAGGCATCAGGATTCCCCAGAGATGGTAGCAAGGCAATGGATGATGCTCTCTACACAGGTCAACACCGACCTTTTAAAAAGGCTGGGGTCACAAAAAATAAACCTAAGCTATGTGGCTAGGAGACTATGGCTTCACAAAAGCCTTCCTATGGATATAGCGGCCGCCTCTACTCGTGACGTGCGACCTGGGTTTGATGGGGATTTTGGTGCTGTGCACTAGCAGCCGCCGCGCGGGACGGGCTCTGCTTGCACAGAGCTGCCGTGCGGCAGGGTCGACACACATTCCTGCAGCACGGACGGGGCAAGAGGAACCTGCGTGTGCACGCACCTCCCGCCACAGAGTGAGAACCTGGCTCCTTGGACACTGTATGCCGAGTGCATAGAGTAATTACAAGGAGACATTGTGCTTTTTTTAAACATTTATCTTTTTTATTTATAAGACCTTCTCTGATCTAGTACCTGTGTTCCACATAGTCAAAACAGCCTTTGAAATAAGAAATGTGCATGCATCAGGAAGCATTAAATTTTTTCTTTTTTCTTTTTTTTTTCCAGATAGTCTAATACTGTTTTTCCCTTTCTTGGTTTCTTAAGCAGTATGGCCTTTGCTGAGTGTTTGATAAGCAGAGGCTGAGAAACTGATTTGCGCAGTGATTAAGTCGCTTTCTCAAGGTCATGCAGCAAATCACTGGGAAAAACAGGAACAGAACCCGAGTCTCCTGGCTCTGCAGCCCACCCAGGCTCTGCTGCCTGCCTCTCTAATGAGCATGATCTGATTCATAATGCAGCAGTTCTGCTGTAGGGCTGGCTGCGTCCCTGTGAGCTGTCGCTGCTGCCGCAGAGGAGAGCGCTGAGGCTGCGCCCGCAGCAGCGGCTGCGCACCCACCTTCCCCAGCAAAAGGCCTAAGCCCCAGGGACCCTGTCGAGCAGCTGCTGGGCATTTCCAGAGAGCTGATAAAACATACTCATTATTAAAACAGTGATTGATTCAGAATGGATTTTAAAGCTTGTGTTAAAAAAAAAAAAAAAAAACTTCATATCTTTTGTTTTTCCTGCAGTGTTTACACAAAACTGCCCTTTCAGTTATTGTTTCATACGTTTTCTTTTGGTCTCTGCTGTTTTTTAGTAGTGCTTTGGAGTGCTCAACCTATTCCTGCTGCTTACAGTATGGATATGTTTAAGCAAATGCAAATAGAAGTGGTTATTTGGCATCTCTAGCCCTCTGAACGGAATGTACCAAGCTCCCCAAGGTTCACTACAAAGCCTCAGCCTCCAGCACTAACAGAACCTGTGGAGCTAATAGCTAAAATAAGAAACTATCTGGACTTGACAGAGGGTGTTGAGAAAATCTGTGAAGATTATGGATGCATGAGTTCACATAGAGCTTGTCCCGTGGGCTGGGTTCACAACATGTGATTTCCCGAAGGGAGGGCGCTCCCACCCGCGCGCTCACGGCCAAGGGTACCCGTAAGGGGCTAATCTTGCCCTGTGCTTAAGAACTGCCTCTAATGCTGTGCCGCTTTGATTTCGCATTGCAATTTGTCTGGGGGTTCTTTTGCAGTGTTTATTTTACAGATGAAGTTTGTGTTTGACTGCATTAACACTCAGCTCGCTGTGCTCCCGAGTCACGGAGGAGATTTTCCTTCTATGAACAACACGGTCATTAGAAGCGCTGCTGCTGCTGCCTGCCGTGTGTTTGTTGGCAGCAGCTCAGGATTTTTACAGTTGTTTGCCTTGTTACTCGATCTATTTTAAGCTCTGATGAAATGAGGGTGGCATCTGATCACCGTGCTGGTACAATTGTTTAGCTTTTTAAAGCTAAACATGCTTTAAACTGGAGAATGTTTCCGTATACTCTTCTATCTTCAAATAACTTCCCACTAACTGTTTAAATCGCACGCTCTTTCCTCAGCCACTGCTGCTGCCCGTTACGACAGGTCCCTGACCTGCACTCAGAGGGTGTTTGCGCAGGTGAGAATCTCCCGTCACATGAGGAGCACAGCGGCAGCTCTGGGGACAGTTCAGAAGCCTTCTCCTTGGTTTAATACCCACTGTGGGCGTCAAAGATGCCCTTGTGTTTCCAAGTGTTATTACTGGATTTTCTTCACCCCGTTCGTATTTGTGTCAGCTCAAGTTTACCCGGACGAATGTGGTAGGTGGCACACTGTGTAAAGACTTCGTATCTAGCACCACAGGATAAATCTCTCATCCTGGAAACCATCACCAGCTGGTGCTGCTTCCTTGTTCAGTTACTTCCGTACCATGGATGAGTGGTTGCCTTCTACCATGTAATTTAGTCTAAAACTAGGGCTTTGAATTTTACCCATCCACTTGATGCTTATGATAGCAACTTGTCCTGTAAGTTTGGATCTATCAGCTTTTTAGTGGACTAGATTGATGGAGGATGAGCGGTGAAGTTTAGCTTTGTGTCACTTATTACTGTACAGAGCAAGATAAGAGGTGAAAGTTGGACACCTGGGGGTGTCCAAAAAAGAGACCTGGCAGAAACACAGAGTCAGGACAGGAGGAAAGGGAAAGGAAGCTGAGGAGGCCAGGGCCAAAGTGCAACGAGGACAGGGAGGTGGCAAGACATCTGTGGTGTTGACTCACATCTCCTTACGTAATTATCTAAGAATCTCAGGAAAGTAAATTGCAAAAGCTGCTTCTCTACACTGGCCTGCATGACTAGTCTTTATTTGGATGCTAAGGAAAAGGACAGGACATCTCACCTGCTTTATCCCATACAAGTCTTTTTCAAGGTCCGATCATGACAAATACCCCAAAACTGAAGCATGTTTAATGTGATGTGAAATTAAGTTCCTACCTATATTGTCTTCTGCTTTGCTGTTTTGACTCTTTCTTTTTGGTAATCAAAACTGTCTTTTTTTATATATATATCTCAAAATGGACATGCATATGCCTGCTTTGGGGTAATTCTGCATCACATTTGTGTACTCAGATATCTGATGCTGGTGGCACCTTGGGCCCAGGGCTGGAGATTTCACTCTAACCTTTGAAACCTTGAGACCAGTCACGAGGCAGCCGGGTTGTTTTACCAGTTGGTGCTTTGATCTCCATGTGCCAGAAAGAGAATGACGCTGGTGGAGTAAAGCTCTGGCAGAGCTTTCTTGGAGCAGTGTCAGCGCAGAGCTCTGCGGCCGCACAGGGAAGGCAGGCGGAGAGCGCACGTCGGGGCGGCTCGAACCCCGTGCGACCGTGTTGGTGGGAGGCAGGAAGAAACCTGCCGTGGCCGCCAGCCTGCGGGGAGCTCTGCTGCTGGGTCTGAGACAGCTTGGTGCTGCAAGCTTCACCCTGCAAACGCTGCGCTGCACTGGACAGCAGGCTGCACCAATGCAACCACGTGCAGGTGCATAACACCCCCTAAAACTGCCGGTGCAGTTAGCAAACTCAATGCGGCTTGAGCCATAATGAAAAACACAATGCATTTGAACACCTAAAACTCTAGTTAATTGTCTAAATCAGAATATAGCTGAATGTATTACAAGCTATCAGAAATGTTAGTTATTTCTTCTCTAGGCCTTTTGTGAAAAGAGAAATCCCATTCACTGCTCTCCCCTTGTTTCTGCTCAGCCGGATGTGCCGGAGCGGGGATGCATCCTGCCCGGGTTGCACGTGGAGCCTCTCGGTCCCAGTGGGGCTGGCTGCTGCGCGGGGGCTGCACAGGGCCAGGCAGCCCGTCAGTCTGCGCTCACCCATGTGGACCTGGCGGCTCTTTGGGTGAGGAGCAGCGGGAGCCGCTTCCGCGAGAGCCGCCCAAGGCGGCTGCACACCCAGCACTCCCGGTGCGGGACATATCCCCCATGGCAGAGCTCTCTGCACCTCATCCCACAGACCCCAGCAGTAGCTGGGTGTCAAGCACCTCAGGAAATGACTCAATGAGAGTCTTCTACAGGAAAATGATGATCTCTAGAGGTCCCTTCCAACCTTAACCATTCTGTGATTCTGTGAAAAGTGTAATTCATATTTCCCCAAAAAGCTAGAAGATGCCCAAGAACAGTCACTTCTGTGTGGCAGTCTCTGGTGGAGGACGTGGGAATACAGGCACGTAAGCGTGAGCGGAGCTGCAGGCCGGTTCTGCTCCCTGCAGAACTGCCATGAGCTGCTGCCGGCAAGTGGGAGGAAAATCCCCAGGTGCCGGATGCTCTGTGTTCCCGGCAGCCTGGCTGGGGACACGGGCTGCCGTTTCTGCCAATTAAGTCCTCGGGAAGAGCAGGAGGGTGGCGAAGAGGAGTGAGTCAAGGGCTGGGAGATCTTACTCCTGCTTCATCAAAGCATTTCTCTTGCGTATCTGTCTTAGGCAACCAGATAAGGCTTTACAGAGCTGCAGCCAGGGAGACCGTTCATCCTCCAGGGCGAACCCTGCGCTCACGTGCTGAGGCCTCGTGCTTTCTCCGTCGAGTCTGCGGGAAGGGAGATCTGGAGTAGACCCTAGGAATGGTCTTGTTTTGCTGGGGAGAATTAGGCTAAGCCAGGTCATGTGAGGGTGGGGCAAGGGCAGCACAAAGACGCTCTGTCCTGTCCCGAGCAGCAGTGGCTGTGGCACCGATGGTGACACGTGTGCACACACGTGGGTGCATGCATGTGCACCCTGAGCGCCCGGGGCTGCTCCAGGCCCTGCTCCTGCAGCGCGCCCGGCGTCAGCCCCGTGCAAGGGGCTGCTCCTGCCCCCCACGCGGTGCCAAGCCCGTGCACTCTAGCCCAAGGACAGAGCCGAGCTCCTCCACAGATTGAGGCAACAAGGGAGTTGTGTTGCTGTTAGGAGCGCTCCGCTGTGGCGAGGCAGAGCGGGGCTGCAGGCAGCTGTTTTGGAGTGTGACCTTGCATTCCTCCACTGCAGCCAGTGGGAGTTAGGGGTAGAGAATACTTTAGGGCAGAACGGGACATTAATATCTGTGCAAAGTGAAATGCTGACAGCCTCAGAGCAAAGCACCGAGGGTTTCTGCATCTCGGAATGGTGTAAAACAAGACCTGTTGTGATGGCATCAAATGTAACACTCTAACCTGTCCCATTTCTACTGCAATATATATATATGTATATTTCCTGTGGACATTATTCTTATGGATACTTATTACTGTGTGCTTTTTGTTGTTTTCAGAATTATGAAACTTACTATAGCAAGATTTGAAATGGCTAGATTCCAAAGAGATCAAAATCTCTAGGATTCACTTGCAATTTCCATGGAGGACTTCAGTTATTCTTGATTAACGTTATTAAATCATAAAACCTTACTTGAAACTTGAAATGCCTCAGGAAGTTGTTACAGGTACCGCCTTTTGCATAGTGGGTTGTCCACATTTGCTGGACAGAGATCATTTTAGAAAAATAACCAAAAAATAAAACAAAGAACAAACAAAAAACTTTTCCACAAAGTGTTTTGAGAACACTTGGTTTCTAGTGTTTTCTGCTCCATTTGCTATGAATGCGTGAGAAGCTAAAAGAGAAACTGGTTGCTCTCTGCATCACTCCTTCCTGACTCTCCTCCTGCACGAAGGACCCTGAAGCAGAAGGCGTTTTGAAGGGTGGCAGCTTTGAAGCCATGTATCTGCTCCGGAGCGCGGGTCACCCGTCTTGCTCCTTCGCTCTCTTCCGCGGCGTCGGCAGATGCAGCAGGGCAGGTTTGGGTTTTCAGCAGGCTCGCGGGGGGCTTTGCTGGCAGCGCCACGTGGCCGGCGGCTCCGCTGCTCCGTCCCCTACCCGGAGCCGGCCTGGCCGCCCGCTGCGTCGCGCGTGGTGACCGGGCGCCTTGCTAAGCCTTGTGCATCTAGACCAGAGCCCATCAATCATGAGCAGACAGGCTCTTTGAAGTGCAGAGTGGTCTTTTTATTGGTGTGGTGCTCATGCAGCGTGTCATGAGTTGCAAAGAATGACTGAAGCAGACAATATTTACTCTTGTAACGGGGCTGGAATTGCTTCCTGTCATGGAAAAGATGAGCATGCCGGTTCCAAATGCCTTTCTCTTCTGAGACTTGGGAGCACTGTCAGTGTTGCTGCTATTTTAAATTATGAGTTCTCCCTGTGTGGAATCAAAGATGCTGCTATTCATAGCCAGAACGTCACCTGCCCACACAGTCCCATGAAGGCAATGAGAGGCCACAAGCCCTCCCCGAAGCTCCCTCCATCTGTGTCCTGCTCATCGTGCTTTGCCTGTATCTCGCATGGCGGAAGCCAGAGCAGGGGCAGGAGAGGAAGGGGCAGCGGGGGCCAAAGGAGGCGGCAGCAGAGGGGCCGTGACGGGAGCACATGAAGAGGATGCAGCCCTGGGAGGCAGTGTGGGCGGCTGGCGGGGCAGGAGGGAGCACCTCCGTGGTGCCGCGATCCCTGTCTGTGGTGGCCGGAGGGGCAGCCCCTGCCCTGGCCACGTCTGGTGCCCGGCCTCGCAGAGGCTGCACGGCACAAGGAGCCGTGCGCGGGAACCGTGACCGGCGCTGCAGAAACCCTGCAGGGGTGTCCAGCACAGCCGGCTGCCGCACGCGCATCTCCCAGCACGCCCGCAGGGACATTCACTAAAGCCTAATGATCAATGCCTGTGAGCGGGTTCTGAGCTCCCTGAAGATCGTGTTTCCCACCAAACGTGATATAAATGCATTATTCCACTGATGGATAATTGATGAAAGCAGCTGGAAGATACAGAATTGGCACACAGCAAATATTTGACTTCTTCTCTGAACAGGCCTGACCTGGATGGACTGGAAGAATAAACAGAGGAACTGGCAGGTTTTGGGCAAGATTATTTTTCTTCCTACGGTCATGGGCAAAGAGGGCCACATTTTTCAGGAGTGTGCACCTAGACCAACAGCCCTGGCTGTGTTTGCTGTCACTACGGACAGTCATCACAGGATGGTTGTGCATGTGCACCAGGTGCTTGGTGCCCACATACAGAGAACAAGATGGATGCTGATCGCTCCTAAAACTCTTGTTTCCCTAAGTAGGAAGCCTGTCCCTTTCCTCTCCTGCCCTCGCAACTCACAGGAATTTCTTTTCTTCGTTTTAGTGGATCCTTTGGATCAGCAGGGTGCAGCCAAGAGCGTTCCACCATGTGCCTGTGAGAGATCCTGGAGTTTGTGGGCCACATGCTCCAGGAAGCAAAGCAGCGATCGGTGCTGAGGCTAGCAGAACCTGCCGCCCTTCACCAGCCTGTTCCTGTGTGTGTGCAGGCACTCAGGCCTATCTCCTCCTTCTCTTCAGCGCTCTGTCTCCCTCTTCTCTTTATCTGCCACCAGCTCTTCAGCGCCCATTATCTCTTGTCAGCTATCTGCACTACAGAGTGCAGGACACCGCTGGGGAGGAGCGCCATGAGTCAACCTTGGAGCCCATCTGTGTGTGTTTCACAAGAGCGTGTGTCTCCTCCAACCCGATATGATAAATCCATGATCTTGCTGCTGACTGCTGTGGCACAGCACGTTTCGGTCTTGCTTTCCCTGCATGGATTGTTTTTCACAGACAAATGAAACTCCAGCTCTGTGTCTCCAGTTCCAACATCATGATTTGCTTTCTTCCTTCTCTTTTATTAAAGGGTGAAGGCCTTACGCAAGCACTATTGATTAGCTTCGTAGCCGCCTATCTGTAAATCCTTTCCTTCTTTTGTGGTCAGCAATTTCTGCAGAATTTGCTCACCTTTCATAAAAGGGACCCACATCACCTCCCCTTTCCCCGCATTTTGGCTCGGCGGTACATGAGGAAGAAGTGGAGGTGTCAGACCGGAGTAAAGCAAGCAAGACCCAGTCTCCAAGGGGTATCATGCTCGTCATAAACACCTGCAGTAAAGTGTGGAAGAGGTTGGTACCCTGAATACACAAGTGCAAGGCAGTTATAAACAAACCATTTATCTGTTTTTTGTTGAAATAAGTAAAGATGTTGTGCTCAGCCAGGCAATGGAGTTGAAAAGACCTGCTGATGTTCCTGGAAATTCAAATGTTGAAATGGGAGCCTGATGTTGCCCCAGAGCCGCCTTGCCCATGGACTCCTGCTCCCAGCTTGTGGTTGCACGAGGTGAAGAGCTGACGGGCAGGTAACGAGTGTGTGCTACGTAGAACACATTCTCCAGCGACTCTTCTCCCGACACCAGATGTATGGTTTTCTCCAGAACTCTGAAGCCTCCCCTCTGCTTCCAATAGAAGGAGACACTATTATTAGCTCAATGGCAGATTTCCATATGCCAACACTCGTGACTGCAGGACTGTTTAATTTTCACTTCTCTGAAGTATTTAATTTGTCAGCTGTTGGCTTCTGTTCATTACAGACTAAACTTTAAATTCCTTGCCTAGATTTTTGCTGCATGAGAGCTCAAACACTGATCCTATCTGAACGGAGCACAGATCCTATCTACCCGCCCAGAACCTGAGGCAGGATAAGGTCTTAAATTCAGAAAGTCAAACAGCACTAATCACAGAATCAGTAGAACTCCTCACTTTCAATAGATGGTTTCCTGGTCTCCGTTCTTCTATTAACTTTTATTCAGAGAAATAAAAAGCTACTTCTGTTAAAGGGGCCCAAACATTGTCTCCACATGTATTTCAGTGCCTCGCTATAAAGACATGATGTGCACAGTTGCGGGTGCAGCCTCTGGCATGTCTCTGTGCCTGAGGATAGTTGCTGCAATGAGATAATCACCCAGCAATTCACTGCTGGGGGCCTCTCGTTAATTATTGAATGTTGAATAGAAGTATATTGAATTACCTTGCTGGCAAATATCATCTGCTGCATCTCAAGTTACTCTACAATATTCTCAGTTTTCCTACTAGCGTACCATGAAATCTTCTTCAAAGTATCTAGAAAAGCTCGAAATGTGTCTGCATCTATTGCCTATGTAGCACTGAATATTTCCTCAGGATAGCAAGTTAAATGTACACTTTGCAGATAGCTTTCCCCCGCAGTCAACAGCATGAGGTTATTCGTGTGCTTGAAGTTAGGCCTGCACTTGGTTGTGCAGGACAATTAAGCAGCATGTGTGTCGTGATCCAAAAAGCAGCGAGCTACCAGCAGCCGGATGTGGCGCCCGCTCGCTGTGCCTTTACGTTAGTGCTAGTTGTCAGATGAGTTTGGGCTGGGATGACAGGAGAGAAGGAGGCTCCTGGTCCTCCCCTCATGGATCGCTCTAGGAGAGGACCGCTAAGAAAAGATGCAAACACTGCAGCAGCCGGGGAGTAGGCAGCGAAACGCGTCTGCGAGCTCTGCGCCCACCTCGCCTTTCTGCTGCTGCATAATTTTAAGCAGTACATTTTCTCAGAGTGACTGGAGAGTAGATGAATGAGTGCCATCATGTACAGAAAATTAATCTGGAACTTAATGTGACTTCTGGATATTAAGTGGAGTTCCAGATGTCAGGAATTACTGTACTTCTTGCATGAGGACAAGCCCCTCTCCTGCTCCCTGCTTTCAGAAACCTTGCTGCGGCGGCGGCCACGGGTCTAGCACATTTTCTCCCTGAAGCCTGAGTCAGCAGCAAGGTGCTTCCAGGAATGGCAACGTCGGGGAGACCAGCGGGGCCGTGCTTGCTTTGCGCAGGGAACCCGGGTGGCTCCGTCCGGGGGCTCCTGTGAGTGCTCCCGGCTCCGGCTTCTTGTCCCGCAGCCTCAGCCCTCGAGCCAGGCCCTTCCCTGGCACCGCTGGCTGCTCTGCAAGGGCTCCCTTGGTCACCGAGGAGCAGGGAGCCCCTCTGGCTCCAGGTTCAGGCTGGGATTTTGCTTTCCATGTTACCACTTGCCAGCTACAAGAAACAGGTGATTCAGTACTGGGAGCCTTAAGGGCCATGGGAGATCTCCTGCCTGCACTTGTGGGCAAGGTGATTCCTCTGCACTCCCTGCTTTTGCTCTGATATCTCTTTCTCAATTGATGACATCCCTTTTTTTTTTCTCTTGTGCATGCCATGTTTTTGGTTTTGGTGACTGATAGATGCTCAGTTGTATCCCTGTGCTGCAAGTGCTCTTTGCTCCTCCTTGTCCTGCCCTATGCAGCAGGTTCCCGGTAAGACCTGCCTGCTCTCTGGCCTGGCAGAAGATGTAGTTGTTGCATCTGTTTGGGATGGAAGTTTGGCAGCATCTCTGTCAAGACCCTCATTTTAAACAGCCTAAGCTGCTCGCCTGAACCCACAGAGCGGCTCTGACAGAGCGGTCTTAATTTTCCAAGGACCTGAAAGTCCCTTCCAAGGACCAGTTTTGAGTGGTCAGAAAAAAAATGGTAAATCAGCTGTTTTTGCAGAAGATCTGCCCAACACATGTCCTGAGGCAATTAACTTGTAGCTCTGCTCCCGCAGGACACAGCACCAGGAAATTCTACTGTGGCCTTGCAGGAATATACTGGAGTCAACTGCAGTATCTCCTGAATATTGAGGCGAGTGAGAAACCACCATAACCATTTATAATTTTTCCCAGCTTGTAAACATGAAGATAAATGCTTGCATTCCCCCTCTTGTCCCTCCTCCTCCTACAGATCGCAAGTGTTAAAGCTACAAGTAATAGTTGAGAAACTGTCCACAGATCTCTTGACCATCAGTTCCTGTAAAATCGTCTTCAGTCTCCACACAAATGATGCAATTTATATAAATTCTCTCTAAATGTGACAAGAATTTCTCAATCCTGATTTAGCAAGATAAATAAAACATGCCCCTTCTCCCTCCCCAAACCGTAGTGAATTCCTTATTGGAGTCCAATAACCATCTCCAAGTGAAGGGAAGCACGTTAGGGAAGGCAGGCCTGGGAGGAGCAGGCAGCGCGGTGGCGGAAGGACGGCTCCCGTGTGCCGGCTTGGAGGGGCTCGTCCCGCTGCAGGAGGCGGCGGTGGCGGCCGGGCCGCGGCCCTGCGGCGCGCAGCCCGTCCCGCTCCGGGAAGGAGCTCCCCGCGCACGCAGGGATGTGCGGGAGGGCTCGGGCGCCGCTGCAAGCACAGCTCCCTCTGCTGCCGTGCGGGGAGAAGGCCGCCCGCCGCGGTGGCCATGTTGGGAGCCCCTGCCCGGCGGCAGAGCGGAGGCGCCGGCCGCTCTCCCTCCTCCGTGCGCTGGGACAGGGTGAAGCACCGCGATGCGCCGAGCATGAGCACGAGCTGCCGGCTTGGTTCCGCTCTTTCTCGCAGCGAGGCCGCCCCAGACCCATCCCCGTCCCGCCGCACGCGGCCTGGCTGGAGGCCGCGCTGCTGCCGGCAGCGAAACCCGCTTGTCCTCCGTGTGGGGAAGTGGGGCTGGTGCCCCCGGCCCGCCGGGCACGGGGGCACCAGGAGGCGCCAGGAGCGGGCGCTGCGGAGCTGCCGCTCTGAGCAGGGCGCAGCCCTGCGCGCTGCCGCTGCCCCTGCCTCGTTTCTGAACGCGCTGTGTCTGCGTGGCGGAGAAGGCGGCTTTGGCTTCGGCTCTGTGTGTGTGTGAACACGCGTAAGCATTTGTGTTAGGAATGAGCCCTGCGTAAAACCTGGATCCCTCTTCTGCACATCCCGGGAATGTCATGGGGGTGTGAGCCCTGAGCCGAGATCTGGATTTGAATTCTGCAAGTAAATTCTGTCTTTGATACTCTGAGCTATAATCCTCCTCTCTGCCCTTTGGAACTTGCTTTTAATAGTGGTGGTGCCCATTCATAGCTGAGTATTTTCCAGTAACCTGCAGCTTTATAATCGGCTGTATCGAGACCCATTGCTCACGGGTCCTGTTGTGCTGTGTTTTAATCCACCCCTGAAACACTATTTTCCATTAATGTCTTCCTGCAACTTTGAAGAGTACAGGTACTATATACACATTTGCACACACGCCTATTTTGTTGGCCTAATGTGCTTCATATATAGTTAAAACATGTGTACCTGCTAAAGGGCCATGGGGCAATGTACAATTTACTTTTAGAAAAAAATGACTTCAGGATTTGTGACATGCTATGTTAATTTATATTTTACAAATAAAAGGTGCTGGTTTTTATCTGAAAGTGATTTACTGTTAGAAAAAAAAAACATTATTATTCTGCATTTGCATGGAACATCAAATGTCAAAATTCTTATAATTTAACCATAAAAAGGTTAAGCAGTGATTGCTCTGCAGTGATGTCAGGAAGAGTTAGTGCCTGTAGTGCGTGACTGTGAGAGGTGCTCCCAAGTCATGTGAACAGATGTTTTGGATTTGGGTCCAACCTGGTGGAAAAAACAACGGAATAGTCTGAAGAGTTTAGTCCCTAGCATTTTCCATCTTTCCTCTCATTATCACATCCCCATACATCCTTAATACACTCTTGGAAACCATGTTTTCTGCAGATATTTGCACTACCATTTTTGTCCTAAGAAAAAAAAAAGACTGTATTCAGCAGTGATTTGGGGAAGGAGGGGTGGTGGGATGGATGGCGAAATCTGGACTGGTTGTATCACTGCCATGAAACTGAACTGCAAACTCCAAAGAGAAGGGTGAGATGCACTCGGATCCTACGCAGCGTTCCCTGGTGACTCTGCGGAACGACACGCGGGTGCAGGAGCAGGAGCCTGACCCGGCCTGCACCGCCTGGGCTGCCCACGCGGCCCCCCGGCAGCAGCGCGTGGCCGGGAGCAGGGAATGGGCTTCGAGCAGGGAATGGGCTTCCTGCAGGCACGGTGCCCTGAGCACAAAGCAGCTGGGCGCCCCTCGGCCCAGGCCTGGCTCCACGCGGGGCTTGTCCCAGGTCGCGGGGCTCTCGCAGCCCTGCAGGTATCAGAGCTGGGACCCACCCCGTCTGCGGCAGACGTGTTAGTAACCTTGGAGTCTCCTTTGTGTGATAAGAAATACCTGTCCAAGCACGTGGTACACAGCTGTTACATGTATTAACTCCGTAGTTGCCTAAGAGTCATTATTCTGAATTGTCTTCATGGTGGTATCTTTAAGTGTCTTTTACTTATCAGTGTTTGAATGTCCCTATCTGCGTATATCTCCATAAAACTGTAACAAAAAACTAAAAGCCCCATAAAACCTCTCAGAAGTTATTGTGTGCTTTCCACATCCTGGTACTTATTACAATGCTAAATAGGCCTTAATGTAGCAACTCTTATGTGTGCACCAAGACGAACAACAAAAGAAACATAAAATACATCTCATGACACAGCTGTCAACAATTAAACTGTGTGAGGCTTTGCTGGTAAAGGTTATGAAGAAGCCCATGGAAATACGAAACAGCTTTAAAAAACAAGCCCCCAAAATATGTGCCAGAAACCAAGGAATAGATTGCAGATGGCAAATATATGTCTGCACAGACTGTCAGGGAACAATTTGGTTTGATGAAGGGCTGTGCTCTTACCATGAAGCTGTGCTGAAGATGAACCGCTAGGCTATAGAGCTGCACTGTAAAAAATAATTAAGCATGATTAAATATGTTTGATTTTAAGTGGTGAATCCGTTTTCTGATCAAATGACCAGATCCCACAGATTGCTGGCAGAGAACCCTCCTCTTATAAAATTGCTTAATTTTTAGAGCATTCCTGTCATCTGCAGACCCTCAGGACCTGCTTTATGAAACAAGAAAGTGCAGCATCATTCCTGGCACTCCACTGTGCCAGACAGAAACCGAAGCGCATCAGTAACATGACTTGTTCAGGGCTGGAAAGCAGATGAGCAGTAGTACTAGGAAGACAGGTAAAAATCCCCTCGCTCTCAGCTTGGTGCCCAAAGGGCCGTAGAAGATGATGTCTATCAGAGCGAGTGAGCAAAGAGATAAAAGGGGCAGATTCTCTGAGTCATCACAGGTACCAGCAGCTCGCTCCAGGCTTGTGAGCTGTGCTGGCGGACTGGCCAGCCAGGACTTTTGGACACGGATAAATTCCCAGTGTTTCAGTTTTTGCCAGTGACCCCTGCAGTGGATCTGCTGACTGCACATGGTTATTAGAGAAGCAGTGATAACTTCTCAACTGCAGAAACAGTGCTATCTGTGCGTCCCTGTTGCCCAAGGCGATTGCAGACAGTGCAGCAGAGCTGTTTTGATTCTAAGGGAAACCTTTCCTCAGATGGAAATTCCCTCTGCGCTAAGGAGCACAGAGGGAGTCAATTTATCGTAGGTCTCCATGTGCTCTGCAGTAGCACGAGGCCTTTGGGCAATGCACAGCTGCTGGAAGTTTGCTTCTGCAGTGCTCAAGTCTGTAGCTTAGTCCTGACCAGAGCTTTAAGAGCTTTGGGAGCAGGATCAGCGCTACTCCTTCTTTCATCTCCTCTTTCCCTCACAAAGCTTCTGTTATTCTCCTGAATTAATAATTTACTCAGCTCTCTAATGCTGTAGACCAAATTTGCCTGGGGTGACATATCCCATCCAGTGTAAAGGATTCCAACTGGGCTAGAGGTTTTCTAGATTCCCAGATAAGAATCTGAAATACTTCATGCTGCTGTGGACCTAGAAAACATAAAGGGATGGGGGGTGGAGGAGTGCAAAGTGGGGACCATAGGGCTGCCTCACACATGTTTAAAGCTATGTATAAAATAGCCTAACTGTAATGTTCCCTCTCAAGAGGCAGATGAGTTAATAGAGGCCACAGACACTGCTCTGTGAGGCCAAACCTTGCACATCTTGGGTTCACACCTAAGTGCCTGACTGTTAGCCAGGCTTTTCCAAGCAAAGCTGTTTGCACAGAACAGTTCGGCAACGGAAACCACATTCCCTCCTGAGTCATCTGACTGTGATTTCTGGCTGGAAGTAACACCAGAAATACTTGCAGGGATTTCCACTCAGTCTTTGCAAAGATGTTATGTGTGCTGTAGACAGGGAAGGAGGCATTTGGGGGCATAATTCACATACATGCATAGGCAGCTAGGGAGATTTGTGAGACACGTTTGTGAGACTGTTGCAGTCCCAAATCTGACTGTTTGACTTCGTACTGTAAAACTCAGTTTGCTTTTAAAACAGGTGAATCTTCAGTTGTTATTGTCAAAAATGTTGTGATTTGAGTTGCAACTGTTTGGGAAAAGACATTTCCAGTCTGAAATCTTAGTTTTCATATAAAGCACAGTTCTTTAGGCTGCTTACGCTTCTGGTTCTTAAAGAGAAGTCAGATAACTTCATGCATATGGGAACTGGCAAATGACACTTACTAAGATAAATAATAATGGTAATAAAAAAAACACCTAAAGAGAACATTTTGATGATGTGTAAAGCAGTGATGGTTTGTGACACTGACCAAAGTGGCCTTACTTTAAAACATTAACCTTAAAACATGAATAAACACTAATGGGAGTGGTCTATAGTTTGACAATGAAATGTCAAATCCCCTCAAGGACACTGACACAAGGCAGGCTTTTCTGACAGCATTATCTGTATTGAGGAAGTCAAGAAGAAATGCAAATTTTAAAATTTAACGGAATAACTGATTTCTCACATTACACATGGACACTTTTTCGAGCAAAGTCAGAATCTTCCTGAGAAGCCACAGAGACAAGAGCAACATGAGGACCAGAGGATGCAAATTAAGTTGTTGGTCAGACCAAAAGCAAACCAGACGCTGAGAAAAGAGTGGGAGAGAGACCTGGCCAGCAGTGTTCATGTGCAGTGGTCAGAGTCTTCTATTACAAGCTGGGGCAGGAGCGTCCTGTGGCTTTTCCAAAAGCATCAACAAAAAGAGATGTATTTATGGATCAGCAGCTGCAGATGTTACACAGAGCCATAAACTACAAATAAAACAGTAGCGATCTCACACCAATTGCACGTGATCACAGCACAGGCAGAGGGCATGCTGAGCCCCGAAAGCCTGCGGGAGTTTTCATGTTGGCAGAGCCCTCGCAGCAGGGCTCGGACACGGTTTCTCTCTCAGGTAGAAGCGGGGCAGTCTCTTACTTCCCCAGTGTTGTAACTGTGCTGCTGTAGTGGTGATACGTTAGGAATCACAGTTCCCTCATTCTGCATCTCAAAGAACAACTCTCACAACTTGTAAGTAACTTACCAATGAAATAAGGCATGACACCTCCCCATTTTGCCAGGAAGAGCAGCAGCACAGGCCGTGCACCACTTGCAGACCTGTCTGCACGTGTGATCAAGTGACACTGCATCTCGTGAAGAGGCTCCTGCTGCATCCCCATACCTGGCAGCTGTGGATGCTGCGTGAGAAAGGGGTGACAAAGGGAAATGGGAAACGTGCCTGTATCCAGGCAGCACCTACTCCTGGGGAAGGAAGCAGGCCTGACAATAGTGTTAATGTAAACATATATTTAGCTGAGTTACATAGCTTTGCAATCACTGGAGCAAGGGACAGTTTGAACATTCATATCCATCATCTTCTGTGACTGAAAGCAGATTAAGTGATTTAGGAGGAGATTGCCATGTTCCCTTCACTAGTTTCTTTAGGCCAGAATTGATGTGTGTGTAATTTAGGCTCCTTGTGTAGAGCAGCACACGTTTGGAAGCTGCTCTCTGCATGAAAGCTAATTCCTCCTCAGATATTTCTGCAGACATTCTCTGATACTAAACAATCTCATTTTAATGTTTTAACACCTCTTAAATAGATGATGCAGGTCATAACTTTCCAAGTCCATATTCTCACGGTCATTTTCCACAGAAAGCCACAATTCCTTGCTGGGACATCTTTGCCCCAGTGTCACAAGTCAAGTGCAGTGGTCTGACAGGCCCATCAGCAGCTCTTCTGCCGGTCGTGTATCAGCAGTCCCGGAGGTGCTCCAAGGACACCCGTATCATGTAGCAGTGAACACGGCCACTGACTCATGTGGGGAACAAAAGGCCTCCACCTTTTCCTTTGCTCCTTACTAATCTGTGGAAAGGACTCATGAAAATGGAGCAGCGACTTTAATCCTGACCTGAGCGGGAATAAAGCAATGCTGGAAGAATGCAGGATGAATCCCGGTGATTACTAGACTGCCCTTGGGGCTCGGGCAGGCAGCTTGAGGTGTCCCAACCGCAGCCCTGGACGGAGGCCGGGGCTGGGCTCGGGCAAAGCTGCGGTCACAGGGATGGAGGGAGGACTTTGCTGGAACCTTAGTCCTAGCTGCATATTATTACGGCATGTTAGCATCAGCACAGCCACGCAGCCTGGAGGACCATCTCGGGGAGCAATCCTGCAAGCCTGGGAGGGCTCCCGGAGACATTTTTCACTCTCTGGAGACATCAGATAGTTTCTGCGATTTTTTTTTTTCCAGTAGGATTCCAACAATTGCTGTGAGAAAACAGAATGTGACAAGCACTGCCTCAAACTGTCACGAAAGAACATTTCACTTAGAAATATAAGTGCTAACACTTAGAAATGTAAGTGCTAATACCGCTTTGCCATTAAATGCATTTTATTGCCATTAAATGGCAGTGTGCAGGGGCAGTGCTGACTGTCAGTGTGACCATGGCGAGGGGCGGCAGGAGGGCGCAGGGCCTGCGCGACGCTGCAGGAGGGCCACGCAGCCAGGGCCGGGTGCCCGCGTGCCCACGGCTGCTCCGGGAGGAAGGGCCCGGGCGGCGGGAGGAAGAGCCCGGGCGCGGGGAGGAAGGCCCTGCCGCCGCCGCCCTGCTCCTCGTGCCCGGCCCGCCCGGCTCTGACAAAAGCAGCGGTTCCGCGCGGCGCCTTTGTCGCAGCCTCTGCAGCTCGGTTTGCGGGTCCCCTCTAGTGGCGCTCGGCGCCTACTGCGGTTCTGCCGCCTGTGGTCTCTGCCTTGGTTTTCTTTCTGCCCTACCCTTTCACCTGAAGGTTCAGGGTATTCTTTCTTTCTCTTTCTTTCCTCTTTTTTTTTTTTTTGTTCTTTCTTTAATAGTCCTTTTCTCCCTCTTCTTGTCCATTTCTGTGATGTCTTTCTGTCTTTGTCTCCAGATTTTCTCACAACTTGCAGATGTTTGAGAAAAATGTAGTGCACCAAGTGACGGTCAATACGAAGGGTTTTGGTGCTTTTTACTATCAAGGGAGGACTCCACAGCATATAATTCCCCTTTGACCGAAGCAGGAGATTGAATGAAATGTGCTGCTACTGGCACTAGACGACCCCTAAAGCAAACCTGCTGTCCTGCATTTTACTGTCTTTCAGGCCATATATTCATTAAATCTTGTTTGAAGAATTGCATGCAGCTATTCAAGGACTATAGAAATCTGAGGCCAGTTTTCCTTTAATTTTGGCTCAACTTCTGTAGACCACCCAAAAATATTGATAGAAACAAAATGAAGTAACTCTTAGATAAGAACCAAGTTGCTGCATGAGGGAAAACAATAAAGCAGTGAGCTACTTATTGGTAAAGATGGAGGACTCGGAGAAGCGATGCTATCTCCAGCTTTGAGGCGCCTCCACAGGCTGCAACCTAGCTGTTCTGGTTTTGCGTTCTTGACGTTTTCTGTGGCCTGAGTAAATGAAAAACTTGCAGATCCATCTGCAATAATGAAGCAAACTCAGCATTAAATAACCCCACTTTGAACTGCACTGAGTCAGTCTCCGGGTGTTACGGACAACACTTCTGCCATTCTGCTCCTGTCAATCTCTCTCTGTCTTCTGTCACTAATCCTGTATGCCTATTTATCCATTTTTTATGCACTTCATCTTGAATATATTCCTGAAATGGTGGTTTTTAATGGACCTCAGTGTCCTGGCGATAAGTATAGCTTCACATTTTTGTAAAAATTATACGGATATGAAGATGCAGAATCTGTGCCTATGACTATTCTTACCGTGGAAATGGTTTAAGAGAGGGAGCACTGACTTGGGTGTCAGGCAGATTTTAATGTGTGCAGAGCATGCAGGGCTACCATGGCTTCTTATTACAAACTAGGGAGAAGCATGAATGGGAGCTGATTTTATTATTTTTTCAGTCAAGACAAATCAAGAATATGAATTGCTGAACTGTCATCAAATTCAATAACTGCAGCACTCAATTAAGCCTCCAATTTTAGTTTCATGATAATGATGCTGCCTGCAATGTCTCCCTCTGAGAAGCAGGTGATGCTGGGCTTGAAATGCAGTTTTGGTTATTGTGCACAGCTGCTTGGGATGGTTATCCCATCCCTCTAAGCTGGCACCTGGCATGGAGATCAGCCCAAAGGCAAAGCAGAGGCTGGAGCTGCTAGTGCCTTGTCCTGCAGAGGAGGGCAGGAAGGGTTGGTGCCTGCACAACTGCATAATTTAAGGTAAAACAGAGTGGTATCCGTGGTTGATAGCGGGCTCTGTTTTTCTGAGTTCAGGGGAGCTGGTGCAGGCAGCCGAACACGCTGCTTGCTGCAGCCTGGGGGAGATGTCGTGTTCCTGGGAGTCGGGCATTCCCGAGCCGGGCTGTCCCAGGAATTGGGGGATCCCCAAGACCTGGGGGTCCTGTAGCTCTAGGTCCAAGGGACTTGGGAGTCTTGGGAGCTGGAGGATGATGGAGGCTCAGGGGACCTGGGATTCGGGGGGGACCAGGAGTTGGGGGATCCCGGGAGGTCAGGGACGCTCGGGGGCCTCAGTGGCTCCAGGCACTCTGGGCTCCCGGGGCTGGGAGGAGACACTGTTCGGAGCGGTCCCGCTCCCTTCCCGCCTGCCTCGCTGTCCCCTGCAGCCCCGTCCTGGCTCCCAGGGCTGCGGCTCGTCCATGCGGCTCGGTGTGTGCAGCGCAGGGCAAGGCCGGGGCACAGCAGGCAGGTCTGCAGGACACAGCGCCATGAACAAGTCGTTCGGCTTTCTGCTTTCTGGGTATTTCGTGCTCGCGCCTGACGGGCGGTGGGATCACGTGCAAATCCGACCGGAGCGAGGGGTTGTTCCTGGCCCTGGGCACTGCTTTCCGGACAGTCCTTACAAGTTGCAGGCAAGATCCTGTCCTGGAATGGCTTGGAATCTTACAAAGTTTATCTAAAGCACTAAAAACTTTAAAAACTAAATAAAATAAATGATAAAATTAGAGACCACTAACTCTCAGCTGTGTAAAAGGATAATTTCTAGGCTGCATTTCAAAGCACGCAGGTGCTCTCTGGAGTGAGCTCAGCAGGGAGCTGGGAGGTGCTGGGCCTTGGACGTGAGTGTGCGGCACCCAGTGCAGCCCCAGGGCAGCAGCGCTTGGCACCTCCCTCGGTCCGGAAAACTTCCACAAAAAACTATGCCTTATTTAAACACATTTAATGTTAGTGAGCTGGATGCACAGCACAGGCCTTCTGACTTCAGAGATTGATTGCACTGCAGTCATTTTGACTTATAGCAGCTGACTTTTATTTATAGAGAAATATTCTCCAGCAAGTTTGCAGTGAAGCACCGCAGCAGCCTTTTAAATAGTAGCACTGGCTCTGCCCGCCTTGTTGCACACCCGCCGCCGCAGAGGATGCACACGCGGGATGGGAGGTGACAGCAGTTGCCATAACAGATTTCCCCAAAGAAAGCAAAATTTTCTGAAGCTTCAAAAATAACCCCAGGCTTATGCCATTTTTGAGAAATACATCCAAGATGGTGATGACATCTAAGTCCTCATAGCTTTTTTGAATGTTTAAGAGCTTTGTTTTCCAGAAGAAAATCCTCTCTGAGCATTATTTGTGCTGGACTGAACTTCAAACAAAATTGCTGTTAGGAATGACAGCAGACTTCATAGGAGATGTAGCACAGCCCTGACAAGGAACAGATAATCCCTCATCCTTAAACATATGTTCTATTTCCGTTGGCAGTATGCAGACTTCTAGGTACCCTGGACACAACACTTCAAAAGCAACACTGAAGAAATGTCTATGCAAATCTCCTACTTCAAAACTTCTTAAATAAGTAATATGAGTGGGCAAATATGTTGCAGCCTGTTGAAGCTTAAAGTAGAAAAATGTTCAAAAGTAAAAGGAAGATGGAGAGTATTTTTAACTGTCACACAGACCTGGAAATGGTATCAACTGAGGGAATATAGTGATTATTCTTGTGGCTTAATTTTCCTTTGTTAATTTATCTTCCAAGTTAATCAAAGTTTCAAAGTACCAAACCAAAACTCTTTCTAACATTTCTGCAAAAGTGATTGGCAATTAGTCATCAATGAGTAATCAACACTTTGACAGAAAAAAAAAGTTTAAATTTGGGCGTAAATATGAACAACAGGGTCTCTTCTATGAGTGCAAGCAGGCTGTCCTGCTGTTCTGCTGTATGACGGTATTTCTGCCCAGAGCCTAGGACTGTGCCCTGTAAAACCTCCATTTATGGGACAACTGAAGCTTGGGTTTGCAGCACTGCTCAAGAAGGGCTTGCAAAAGGAGGCCCCAAGTTCAGCCCTTGACTGTAACATGATGAGCCACAAATAGTCAGATTTTCCATCTGTTAAATAATGGCATGCCATGCACTGCAGCCCTTGGCTAGCTAAATATACTGCACATTGGGAACGACCTGATGGGATCACCATCCATATTTGACCCTGTCTATATTAAAATGACCGTGACCTCTTTTTCTAGCACAGCTGCACTGTGAACTCGATTCACTGTAGCAGGGTGCTAATAAATTAACTTACGGTGGGCATTTTCTTCAAGGTGCAGAGGCTTCTAATGTTCATTCTTTCCTGCACAGCAGCCTGTTGCTACGCGAGTCCTCTGCATCCTGGTGACTGGTGCGGCTGCGGCTGGGCAGGTTCCTCCTCTCCGCTGAACAGCCCCAACTGCCTGGTGACGAGGGTTGCCAAGGGTCACACAGGTCTGCACGGAGCCCGCTTTATTTACACATTCCTTAGATTTGCCCTCAAGCCCTTCTAGTTCTAGTGCCATTAACCAAATATGCTAAAAAGCAGCATCTGTACAAACAGCAAGTGAGGTGTCAGGTTTCTTTTCTTCCTAGCTGTTCAAAAAAAAAAAAAAAAAAAAAAAAAAAGATGAAAAAAAAGAAATTTAATATTTTTGCATGGGAATAAAAAATCAAACAAGGCATGAATATCTTTTTTATTTAAATAAAACATTTAAACAGTCCCAGAACCAGACCGCTCGCTGAGTTGACTTCAAAGTCAGTTTCCATGTGGAGCCTCTTCCCTGTTAAGTTGCATTTTTCAGCTAATACTTCAGGAACCTAAATCTCTCCTAGTGTCAGGATCCCTAGAGAGAGGTCAGCAATTCCCATGGCACAGAGAGCACATTGGCTGTGCAGACATCTGCGCCGCATTAGCAGAAACGTAATCTGCGCAGAGCCTGGCCTACAGCGAGGAGTGGAAGGGCAAGCGGCCGCTGCCATGCGATACTCACGGAGGGAGACGGAGCGCGACATTTGTTTGAACTGACACATAACAGAGATTTGCAGAATAAAAAAGAAGAAATGAAGTGAGTCGCTCCCATTTTCTGAGGAAAAAGAAAGTCATTTTCAAAAAAAAAAAGTTTATTACATCATTTTGTAGAAGCTAGCTTTTAATCAGAAAATCTTTTCAATAGGATACTTAGATAAAGCATTTTGCAAAATTAAATAAAAAGCTTGCTTGTTTTATTTAACCCAGATCTAGGTATCTTTACACATCAGCGTCACTATGTGGCACTGTGTGAAATTATCCCATGCCAGCTCCAGTCACGGAGCGTGTCCATCACTTAAAATCCAAGTGAGCCGACTGGAGACGTTGAACAGCTTAGGAGCATTTCATGTAATCTCTCTTTTCAGCTGGCAGTCTGTCCCGATGTCTGCAGAGGTCTTGCAAGCCGATGAGACCCATTTTTTCATCTTTCCGACTGCAGTGCTGTGGGCGAGCAGCTCCCCAACCCCTTGGGACTGGCACCACGTTGGCCTTTCAGGAGCGCTCAGAGGTGCCGGCAGGTCAGTAGCGTGACTGCTGGGTTGAGCCCTTGAACTCAACCTTCACTATCTCATGAACCGTGTAGGAGGGGAGAAAGGGGACTTATTATTTTGATAAATAGCCAGGTTTAACTATTACAGGAAATAATGTTTTTATATATATATATATATATATTTCTGTTTTATATTCTACATGAGAAATTCGGGTCTTGGAATTATGTGTGATTATTCCAGTGGAAAAAGTAGTGTCCTTAAGGGCCCCAAGAGGTTCTCCAGCAAAATCTAGACAGGCTTAACTTTTCTTAAATGCTTATAAGACTAGGAAAATAAAACAAGCTTACTTTTGCTCCCCAGCATTTCAGGCCTTTGCTCTGCTTTATAAAGAAGCAAGATGCTTGACAAGGCCAATTTCTGGAAGATGTATCTGTGAAAGGCTTGTGATGTATTTAACACAGGGATGTTGCTGGGGGAATTTTATGTTAAACCTTGGATCTCGGTTTCTTAATAGATTCATTCTTTCATAAACCACTTCTTAAACTGCACTTTTCTTTGCAACTTTGCAGTTACACACTGTGAGCTCAAGTGTTTGCAATAATAATCTCAGTACGTTCAGCATGGTGTGGAGAGCACTTGCTTTAGGGTGTCACCTTATACTTTGTGAGGGTTCTTAAACATTTCTGAACTTTCAAACTAGATTCATGTAATTGATTATTTACTGTTGAACTCAGCATGGAATACAGAACAAAGCCTAAAACTAGGGATGCTCTTGGCTTAAGCAGTAAACACTGACAGCTTTTTTAATATAGCCTGTATTTTAGTTGTGGATGCCTAAAATTCTTATGTTTCTGTTTTCAGCTATTTCTCTCTGTGCTGTGGTTAGCACTAGATTGTACATTGGAATGAGCAACATGCAGCGATCTAAGACTTTTGATAAGCTTCTCCAGACCAGTTTAATGCATGTTTTGTAGAAAAGTGTACGTATTTCTAACAGTGCCATGGAGTGTTTCCCTTTTGCCCTTCCACAGGGAGCTGCCCAGCCCTGCCCTGTGCTGGGAAGCAGCCCCGGCGCGGGCACGAGCGCTGCGAGCGGCTCCGCGTGCGGCCCCGCGGGTGCTGGGCTCTGCCTGTGCACGCGAGGGGCCCCGGGAGGTGCTTCAACACAGGGCCGCTGAGATGCGGGGTCACAGCACGAGGCTCAGGCCATAGCCTTGGATCCACCTGGTGACAGTTTGCACGGTTTCTAAGGCACATTTTTTAATTTCTCATGTACTTTGAAGTATTATCAATACGTTAAGATATTCAGGACTTGGAGAAATCTACAAAATGCCTTTTAGACTCTTTGAAAATTCACCTTTTTCATATGAAATATATCTAGTGTTTTGCTGATTCCAAAGAAAAATATATTCAAAACTATAAATGCAACAACCAATAAATAGAATTATAATTCCGTACTGAAAGAAGAAGAAAAGAACACTACTGTAATGATAGATGGCCAGAGCTGGTACAAAAAAGAGTCTTTATTAGGGACAAAATGAGACAAATGTCAAACTTTGTACTAGTGTTTCTTCAAGAGTAGCACTTAGGTAGTTCTTTGCTTACAGAAAGGAGCCACAGAAGGTTTGTATCAAAGTAACCTTAGCCTAAGTTATTTGTATAAGGAGCAGATAAACATCTCTTTTTGGAATTTTGCAGATAGGCTTATCAGATATGATAAATGTGGCCCAGAGGTAATGGCCTGCCTTCACAAGATGCTCTTTGTCCCTGGGCCATTTACTGGAGAACACAGTGTCCCGAGGGGGCACTGAGACGATAGTTGCCTGCACTGAGTGCAAAGAAGGAGATATGTTCAGATTACTGTGCTCACAGGGTGCATGGGTCAGGGTAAGGTGGCTTGTGACCAGCACTTTCCAGCAAGCACCGAACATCTCTGAACTGAAAGCCAAAGGCTGCCAGTTTGCACATGCAGGCGGACAATAGGAAGGAGTTTTCACTCTGGACCCCCTCTCCCACCCACTAATTACAGGATTTTCCTTGGTGTAGGTGCTCTTTGATCGTACCTTAGTGATACGCATGGGCCTGCTAGCCCTGCTGGACTGCCGCAGGTCGGGAGGAGCAGACCAGGCTGGCTGGTACCTTGGACCCCGTCGGAGCCCCCGGCTGCTCTGATCCCTCTTGTGACCTAGGAATCGGTGACATTTGCGGGAAGGGGCAGGTGACATGTGCTGCGTTTCACAGCGCTCGCCTGCGCTGGCCGAGCGGCAGTGGCTGCTGCACGGAGGGGCTCCGGGCAGCCCTGCAGCTGCAAGGGCTTTGCAGCTAACAATGCAACATCTGCATTGTTTCTGCATGGCGCCTTCTCACACCCACAGCAGAGACTGTTTCCAATGGTCATGCAAAGGAGCAGGTGAATATTGCAGTGGAGCAGGTGAATATTGCAGTGCAACAAGTCAAGATCTGCAAAGAGAGATCATTTTTTCAGGCTACTGTTTGGTTACTGGTCATGGGAGAAGCTGCTGCAGGAAGCACAGATGCGACGATGCAGTTGACAGGCACAGAGGGTCTCTGACATCAAGTCTTGCCCCCCGGGACCTGTGGGATGGTGCTTGTCCTGCAGCCAGAACAGGTGTTTGTCCTGCTTTTACTTCTCCAAACTGATGGAAAATTGTAAACTGCTGCCCAGCAATCAGCTCTGCTCCTGTCAGTCTATCAAGAAGGCAGAACTGGACTTCAGAAAAAAAGGAAAGGCCCTTGGAGGTGACACAGCCACCTTGGAACTGCCTTTGAAAAGGTCAGAGGGTGCCCCTGGCTATGGAAAACTTGATGTGTTTGTGTTTTTCCTGCTACCTCAGCACTAAGGTACAAGGAAAGCTGAAGTGTGGCAGGAGAGAAGCCATGGAGAAAGTGAGTTATATTCAGGCTACACAATAATAAAGCTATGAAAGGAAAGAAATCAAGAAATGGAGAAGTTTAGTAGTGATCTGCTCTTAGTAGACATGAATTTTCTGATTAAACCATTGATTTGGCATCCAAGAAAGCTTTCCACTCATCTCACTTCAGGTAGCATAGGTAATCTCTATGTTTCAGCTCCCTTTTATTCTACTTTCTGGATTCTCCTTTTCCTTTTCATAAAAGGGCTTGTTTTCTGCTGTAGTGGCTGGTTTTCTCCAAGAGTACAGAGAAGGGATGATTAGGGAGTGATTATTCTGTGATACTGTGCTGGCCATGTTAGCAAATTCTTTTCTAAAAAGAGGTGTCAGATTGTTTAGCCAGTTGAAGCAATCCAATTGACAGGAGAATAACTTAACTCAATAAGCAGAATTTTAAAAACACTGTAGCTCTTTGTTTAACAGCCAAAGTCTATGCAATTAGCTCCAGTTCTGAAACAATCTCTCTCCCCACCTTGCCTATATTATCCTCCCACTGTTTTGCATGCCACTGCCTCCTATTACTGCATTATTCTGCCTTGGTGTGCAGTTCACACCGCATCTGCTCTGGAGCCTCCTGCTGCCATCTTTTCATCTGGAGTCATCTTAATCCGCCTTCCAGAATTAAATATAGGGCAGGAAAGGTGTAGGTGCCTCAGTGTCCCCGGTACCCTGGTTCCACTCTCTTGTGCCCGGTGCAATAATTCACTTCTCTCTGAAGGAAGTGCCAGGTGTCTGTAAAATAATCCTGAGCTGGAATGTGGGAATTGTGCGCTCAGATGACACAGGGATCTGTCTCGCTCTATCTATAGATGCAGCCGGAGTGGGAGTCCAGCGCGGTGCCAGGCTCTTTGATGGCAGAGCTGGAGTGAAGCAGCTTTGCAGGACTTGGGTGGTGGCTCCGTTCTAAGTGAACCTGAGTTCCTTTGGCATCTTATAGAGAGGGACATTAGTCAGGCCCAATGAACTGAAAGATCAGAGCAGTGGGACCTTGTTCAGATTGGCTTCATAGAACAAACCAAGACTTCTAAAGGTATCATTAAAGTGCTAACAAATGGCATCATTCTTATTTTAGAAATAATGATGAGAAATACATTAGTCTCACATATGTAGTGGCAAATCCTGCCGCCCTTATTAACCATGACTGGTAACTCATTCCGAGGGCAGTCTTCCCGCCTGGGTACAGTGCTAGTGAGCATGAGGAAACGCAGGGAGCCTCCATAGGGAGATGTGTGGCACCCAGAACCCATGTCTCAGTGTGGTCACAGTACAACTGCGACTGGCATCTCTTATCCGCAATTCCTTCACTTGCTTTTGCAAATTTTCTTTCTTAGTGTTAACTCAGTACAACTACTGTTGAAATTAAAGGTGAAATTGTGTTATAAACTCGGTCTCTTTTCTTTTACACTGTAATTTGGTTTATCATTTGCTTTTCAGTTCTGCTCTTTTCTACTTGGAGTATTTTTATAGCTTGTATGGTAAGAAAACCCACACATGAAGAAAGGAAAGAGGAAGTAAATGGAAGGCAAACTGCAAACACATCAATTTAATTCTTCTGGGGAAAGGCTGGCCCGCCTTCTTCAGGAGTCCAGGCCTGCTGCAGAATGCAAAATAGCAAGCAGAGCACTAAAACAAAGGTTAACATGGGGAACTTGGTGGCCTAAATATAGACAACTCTGCCCCTCTCCAGTGACTTACAGTAATAAAGACTATTCTACAGCCAGCACAATTTGGCCAATGCCCAAAATATAACAAAGAGATCTGACAGTGAGGATTATGGCTAGAAAATGTGGCTTTCTATTTGGCACAGCTGTCATATTATCCTAAGCCAGTTACTTCCCTTTAATCCTAATTAATACCCGTCTTCTCCGGGCCGCGGAGCCACTCTCCGGTGCGCGGCGCTCCGGGGGCCTGGCGCTCTCCCGCACCAGCACTGCCTCCTGGCACCTGGTCGCGGAGGATCTTGTGCATGGAAGCGAGCGGCGTGGCGGGCGCCTGGCAGCCACCCCAGCAGAGCACATCCACTGAACACTCATCAGAGGCCCCGTACGCAGACGTGGGGCTCGCAACGGCAAGACTGTGCCGGCTCCGCGCCGTGTCCTGCCCCTAGGGAAGCAGTCTCGGAGTGGGGGGAAAGGGTCCCCGTTTGCTGCAGGCTCCACAGACAGCCCACTCATGGGTTGTTCCATGGGTGCTTGTTCTTCATACAGCCTGGGAGAAACCATCGTCCAGCGTGGGCTGCATTTGGTCACCAAAGCACTAAATAATTTAGTATGTTATTAATTGCATGATTATATTAATATGTTATTAATTAACCACATTACTGCTGGCTCTTTCAAAGATTGCCGGGGAGACGTCATACCTCAGAAACCTTTCCAGCCTTCCAGAAAGCACTTGCTTCCGAAACTGGTAATTAAAGTGGTAATTAAAATTATTAATATACTAATCATAATATTACCAATACTCTTATTTATAAATTAATAATATTTTGTGGGAGGGAGGCAGGGATGCAAGCTGAAATCTAGCATCTGGATACCGTGCTGATATGCACAGCGATTGTTTTATGTCTTACATGGCATTTTGCAAATCATGTGATTTACTGCAGTTTGAGAATACACATGATGAATATAAATTATTGAATGTAACTGACTTTAAAGGACATTTTATCTTTAAAAACAACTACTGAAAATATTGTGCAATATATTTTATAGATTTAGAAAACTATTAATGGGGGCAAACAATATGTCTGCAGTTTGAGAATACTGAAATGGTTTAGACTCTTTTTTTTTTTAATTATAGAATTTCATCTTTTCTCAAAATAGACCTCCATGTGCATGTCTGAAATACTTCATTCCAAACTGAGGGGATTGCGTATTCATTATGGAATTTGGTAATATCAAGTTAATTAGAATTAGCATATGTTTTCTTAAAGAACACTCATTTCTGCTGAATGCTACAAGTTCTTGGCGATGCTGAGTGACGTGGGGCAGTCCATGGTGCATGGCTGGGTGACTCCTCTGCACTAATGTGGTTAGAATGACACTGGCAGCTTCACGTTCTTCCCTTGTCTTCCCCTGACAAGTGTGGAATTCTCCAGAGTTTGGAACGAGGAGTAGGCGTTCCAAACGGAGTGGTCCCAGTGCTGCTCCAGGTTGGAAGAGGCAGCAGAGCCCCGTGTCCCGGTGCTCCCTGCGGTGCAGGGCGGCCCTGATGGCGCCAGCAGCCACAGAGCCCGACCGCAGGGAGCCCGAGTCCTCTGCAGTCAATGGGAAGCACTTTGCAAACACGCTGTTCCGTGCTCATGTTTTACGTAGTTAAAAAAAAGGAGCCCGTTCCAGCATATACCAGCTCATTCACTTGTTGCAATCCATGACTTTAATCATGATTTGGGCTGCAAAGTGTTTGGTGTCCAGAGTGTGGAAATACTTGGGTACATTTGTGAGCTTGTGCAGAAAAGGAGTCTGACACAACAGTAAAGAATTTGGTACTGGATACTTAATGTAATATTATTTATTAGTATCACATTCCTAAGAGGACTAGCCAGGACCTTATTGTGTTGGGTTTTGCAATTTTTAAAAGCCTTTGCTTTAATGAATTTATAACCCAAGGGGCACTGCTCTGTTGTCAATTGCAAGTTGTTTTTCACAAAATGAGTCTAGTTATTAAAACTCCTTCTAAATATGATTGTTACCTATCAAAGCCCCTCAATGTTTCTCATCCTAATATCCCACAAAACACACTCAAAGTTCTGCTCTTTGTCTCCTTTTCCTGTGTGCAATAGGGCCCTCTTACCTTGTTCTTACATCCTGCTGCAGGTGTGGTTAGCCCCTTTTCCCAAAAGATTCACAATGACTTAGCAGTGTAAAATGTCTTGAAAAAATATATTTGAAAATCTCAACCATTCTCAGGGCAACAGTGAACTCCAGTAATTTTGTAAAGCGAGAGGGAATCTTTGCACAGAGCCCAGAGCAATGTCTCTGGAGTGTGTGCAGCATCTAGGAGAGAGACTCTGCTGCGCAGATCTTCATAGGGAAGGGAAAGCAAAAGAAAACCCACCACCAACACATGAAAAGAAAGATGAAGTTAAGCAGAGTCCACACTCAGACCAAAGGGCAATCAAACCCTAAAGAAACCCTTGAAAAGAATACATGGAAGGAAATCAACCAAGAATATGGGGCTGGTGGCTTCCCACTGGTGGCAAAGTGAATTAGGGACCTTCACAAAGCCAATTTCAGGGCTTTCCTTTAAACAAAGAAAGGAGTTGGAAAAATTAGCCACAAATACTTGACCTTCCCAAATGCCTCTAAGGCATAATTGCATCCTGTTTGCTGAACTGGTTTGGGTGATTTCCATTCCAAATAGTTTTCTAGATTCACTCATGTGTGAGAAAGGGTCTGATTGTACAGAGGGCAAGGGAGAAGTGAAACTTCAGAATGGAGAGGGAAACGTGCCAGGGAATAGTTCTGATTATGTTTGCTTCAAGGGAAGCAAAGGACAAATGAATGGAGCCAACCTGAAGCCACGTTTTAGCATTGACTGTGGAAGAAAAGCAACAGGACAAAGAGCAATGGGTATAAGGTGAAATATGGGAACTTCCATCTCCATGTGAGGAAGAACTTCTTTGTCGTGTGACAGAGCCCTGGCACAGGCTGCCTGGGGAGGCTGGGGAGTCTCCTTCTCTGGGGATCTTCCAAACTGGCCTGCATGTGACCGGGTGCCCTGTGCTCTGGGTGTCCCTGCTGGAGCAGGAGATGGGGCTGGATGGTCTCTAGAGGTCCCTTCCAACCTCAGCCATTCTGGGATTCTGAGATTCTGTGAAGGTAACATAAGAAAGAGGTGAAGTTACCAATAGTACTCCATAAAACTGCTTCATGGAATTAGGTAGGGACTGTGGAGTGCCTTAGACTGGACAATGTGGTAATTGTACCCCTGAAATAGTTAATTATCTGAACAGATATGTCTGTGATAAAAGAAATTTTAGTTTTTACATTTGAGGCTCGTAACTTGAAATGCTAAATCTGGATGGGTAACGATCCAAATTTTGGGACGCTCCAGTCTTTCTTCATGTAACAGCAGCAACCGTCGCTTCCTTGAGGCTGTCATGCCTGCGAAGCCCCCTGATGCTGGGAAGGTGCAGCGGGGTGCAGGACTGCATTGGAGCCCTCCATGGGCTGCGGCATGCGCCTCGTTTGTGGTTTGCAGCTTTTCTCATGAACTCGCAGTGTGGCGCGTGGCGTGCACCAAGTGTCTGACCGGCGCTGCGGCCGGGCGGGAGGTGTCCTGCAAGGGCCGGGGGCCGGGCAGGCGGCTGCGTGCGGGGACGTGGGGATGTGGGGACGCAGCTCATCCCTGCTCCCGCCTACACTCGCCCTCTGGCCGCCGCTCTTGCCCATCCCTGCTGGGCTGGGATGTCCTCCCGGTTCAGATGCACCGCAGGAGGCTGTGGCCTTGGCTTCAGTGCGTGCTCAGGGTGCTCATCATGGTCAGGGTGCTCACCACGCTCAAGGTGATCCCCATGGTCAGGGTGCTCACCATGCTGGGGTGCTCACCCTGCTCAAGGTGCTCACCGTGCTCAGGGTGCTCACCATGGACAAGGTGCTCACCGTGCTCAGGGTGCTCACCATGCTCAGGGTGCTCACCATGGTCAGGGCGCTCACCATGGACAGGGTGCTCACCGTGCTCAGGGTGCTCACCATGGTCAGTGTGCTCACCGTGCTCAGGGTGCTCACCATGGTCAGTGTGTTCACTGTGCTCAGGGTGCTCACCGTGCTCAGAGTGCTCACCATGGTCAGGGTGCTCACCACGCTCAAGGTGATCCCCATGCTCAGGGTGCTCACCTTGCTCAAGGTGCTCACCGTGCTCAGAGTGCTCACCATGGACAAGGTGCTCACCATGCTCAGGGTGCTCACCGTGCTCAGAGTGCTCACCATGGTCAGGGCGCTCACCATGGACAGGGTGCTCACCATGGTCAGTGTGTTCACTGTGCTCAGGGTGCTCACTGTGCTCAGAGTGCTCACCATGGTCAGGGCGCTCACCATGCTCAAGGTGATCCCCATGGTCAGGGTGCTCACCATGCTCAGGGTGCTCACCCTGCTCAAGGTGCTCACCGTGCTCAGGGTGCTCACCACGCTCAGGGTGCTCACTGTGCTCAGGGTGCTCACGACACTCAAGGTACTCACCGCGGCACTCGCTTCACCCGCGTTCAGGTTCCCCTCTGCCTGCGGGAGCCCTGGCCCTGCAGCAGGGCTTGTCTGAGGTCCCAGGGGGACGCTGCGGTGGAGAGTAAAGAGAGGAGCATAGAGGGGAGAATAAAGGAGAAGGCAGAAGACAGAGGATAGTTGGGAGGACAGAGGAGGCTGCGTGTAGGTCCAGGCGCTCACCTCCAGGAGGCAGTTCACGACTGGGTAATGCCTGGCTGGGAAGCAGGGATTCAGCTGTTCCTCCATGGCTCATCCTGGTGCCCGGCCTACCAGGCTCCCCGGCCATGTCTGGGCTCCCGCAGCTTCTTGGCTGCTGGTGTCACCAAAACCCGCAATAAACCTCTTAACACCAATGCAGGATAAGGAGCAGGGATTCACTTCATTGCAGCGCTGGATGCACGGGGGATAGCTCCTCCTATGGTGCATGCCCTAGGGGGTGTTTGCTGAAACTTTTATTTCTCTATTATCTACATATGCAATAAATTCTAGGGAACGATCAACATATTCATTCCATTTCCTGCAGCTAATTACAATATATCCCACCCTCATGCACATGTGCCCTCGGTCCCTTTGCTGGTCCCTGGGGTCCTTTTGAGACCCCCTGGTGCTCGTCTTCCAGGAAGTCACTTCCATATATGGCTTCATTTTGGCTCAGTAGGCCCGGTTTTGGTCATGGTAGAAGTCATGGTGATAGGCAGAGAGGTGGTTACCCGTGCAGTGTGTTATCTGCATGCAGCTGTCTAGAGAGATTGAAGCTTTTGCACCATCTTTGTTGGGTTGACCATAACAATTGGGTTATGGTCAGCCCAGAGTTACATGGAGTCAATATGCAAAGTTTAAATTTGGACCTGAAGGGTTAAACTCATGTTTTCATAGAATTTTAGAACTTTGGATCTGCTGATTTTCCAACTCAGCTCTGTTTTCAGAGACTTGAAAGAAAAAAAATCCAGGAAAAAAAAAAAGTGCTCAGGTAAGCACTAATTTTTGAGGCCTCTGGAAAGCTGAGACCTTTCATCAGTGTCTCTTTTCCACCAGGTCCAAAAGAAGTCTGGGAAGGGTTTGCCTCAGTTTTGGAATGAAAAAACATCATAGTAAAATTAGAAACAAAACAATTTTGAGCGGGAAGATTATTTTTGAGAGAGACCCTTCTTCTCCTAGATAAGAGGTTCAGACCAGCAGTAAATGGTCATTCAGAGCGGACCCTGAGCGTGTCACCAGGCGCACCGCTGCATGCGGAGCTCCCCGACGTGCCGGGCTCGGCGAGCGGCACGGCCAGGGCCGTCGTGGCCTCGTGCCCCTGGACGACGCGTCCATCCCCGGCGGGGCCTCGTCCCGTGGGGGCTGCCAGGGAGGCGCTCCCGGCGCCGCCCGGCTCTCGTGCCCGTTCCAGCCCTTTGCACGCCTGGCTCTGCAGCCTGGTGTTCCTGCTGAAGTTCCCCGCGCTCCGCCGCTCCCGCTGTTAGTTATGGGCTGCAGATGGATGTGGTGCTCGCTGAAGAGTCTGCATGGCAGTGACCTGTGCGCCTGTAATGCATGTTGATCCTAACAGCTGATCCTGAAAAGGAGCTGAAATAAAGACATCAGGGAGTATCATTCTACAGAAATGCATTCCCTGCATTTCTGGCTGAAAAGGTATGCACTGGGTATTAAACTATGGCAGAGAAATTCAAGTATTTGAAAGGCTTATACTGGAGCTTTCTTTTTAACTATCTACAGCCTTGTTTGGAAAGGGACTTATAGTCACTGTATGCTGTTAGCTTGAATTTGCAATTCTTCAATCTGAAAGGAAGAATGAAAGAAATGTTCTGGAGAGACCTGCATATATGTCTCATGCCATCTGCTAATAGCATGTGTTAGCAGCTATGCTGCCAGAAGCCAGGGAACAAAGATAATATCATTGTGGAGAAAATTGCACTGCTGTGAAAATGAGACTCTCTTATTCCAGAAAACTTGATAACTCAGACCCTACTGGGGCCAATTCTGTTCCCCTGACACTTGCATAAACACAGAATAATGTCATTCAAACCAGGGTACGTGAGACCTTACAGAGGCAAAATTATTCCTGTGAGCCTAATGGAGAAAAAGTTTTGTAATGTCTTTCTTATTGGAATTCTGCACATGAAAGTACTTGGGGCAAAGGAAGGACAACAGCAGAGGAGCTTCTCCACTGGAACCACAAAGAGGCACTTGCTTGAAGGAAGGTGGGGAGGTACAGACTGCTGTGGAGGACACTCCGGTTCACCATTCACGGTTAACCTCAAGTCCCATTTGTGTGGAGCCCTTGTCAGCACTTTCCACCTCAGCAGCAACGGCGACAGCATCCGAGCTGTCCCATTCCCAGAGCACAAGTGGCTGCAGCAGCCACCGGGAGCTGCCGTTCCTGGCAGGTGGCGCGGGATGTTGACTAGCACCGATAGTGCAGACTGCATAGCAAGGAAATCAAGAAGGGAGAGCATAAACCCCCACATTTACAAGGTAATCTTTGCACTCTCATTCTCTGCTCACCACGTGGATGCTACAGGAAAGTCAAAATCACCAGGAGAAGTTGTAAGAAGTGCAGATCTTCAGCTACCTCTGTTGTAGCTGGGTTGCAGTGGCTGGATGAGGATGAGACTGGTTGTCCACAATGAAAGCAATGGCACTGGATTTGTAAGTCATGCTGGAGATGTAAAGAACATGGAGAAAAAATACCTAAAATAAGTACAGACCAGACTTTTTTACCTGCTATAGCTGCTTGAAGAGACCTCATTAGTGGGTCTTACTCTCTCTAAGTGGAACTATGTAATTCTCCTTGCAAGTCAGCTGAGCCTCATCCTTCTCCAGGATTTAGCAATATTTCATTAAAACATTATTAATTTAGCTGGTAAGTGATTGAATTTCACCGTGGAGCTGGTACAAGACAATCCTCCTGCCCTGGCAGTTCTCTCAAGAGCCCAACAAATACCTTGTCTCACGGCTGGGGGGCAGAAGAGCTGGGTTCTGCCAGAGCAGCACACAGTGGGAGTGTCTATTCCCACTGGAGTGTCCATTCCCACTGCTACCACAGGAGCAGGAGGAGGCTTCAAACACCAAGAGGCTTCCGAGTGGCTCTCACTTCCCTGTGTCTCATTTTTCTCTTAGAAATGTTCCTTTGTTTTTCGGTATTCCAAGCGTTGATACCTGTAATCCTGGACACTGGCACTGGGTATCCTGCCGAGCGGAACATTACGGCCTAAGTAACAGCATTTTAGAAAGGAAGGGGGAGCTGTTATGAACAGCTTTTACATCCTTGAGGCCTTTTTCGCTGCTCAGGCCTCACAGTAACTGTGTTTATTACAGGGCGAGATGGATGCAGGGATGCCCACGGCGTGCAGTAATGCACTGGCGGTGCAAAGTCTCCTGCTGGCTCAGACACACGTTCTGTACATCCAGTGTTTCTATCAACAGGTACAATAAGCTCCTGGCTCCTTCCTCAGTCTCTCTCAGATTTGCCACATTTCCACAGATCACATCAGGGACAGATTCCTATACCTTTATTTACAGCTAACATCACTCTTCTGCTCTAGATTGCACAGCTGCAGCTCTATAAATAAAGGTAAGGGTTTGGCCTTCAATACAGACATGATGGATTGGGTAGCAAAGTAGACATCATCAAATATACCAAGGTGCAATCAAAAATAATGCAAATTCCTCGCTGGGCAGCAAATGGGTCTGTTGAAAAGTGCATGGAAGCAGACTTGAAGCTTCCTGGGTTCTCATGGTGCCAGCACTTTCTAATGCCCTTCCATGTGCTGCTGAGTAACATGGCAGGACACTCTGCCCTGCTTCTTCCCGCTCTTCTTTCCAAACACGAAGATCTCTGTTCTGAAGGACCAGGAGGAAGGTTGTGTCTGTGTGCCTTATAGAACCTAAATTAAATTGATATATAATCTTTGTAATGAGAATACCGGCACAGCATTCTTACAAGTTTCTTATCCACAATTTAAAGCTCTAGAATTGGAGCTTTAATTGCTCCAATTAAAACTGGAGTTATTCCTTCTTTCATTCCCTTCCTCATTGTTGGAGCATTTGTTGATGCACAAAGGCACCAATTTCCTTCTAACTGCTCCGGGTGCAATGTGAGTGCAATTTGGTCTTGGGTGGTCTTAGGCAACAGATTAAACTGGACTGGAAAGAACTTTCAATCTAGGTGTTAAGCTTCTGAGTGTTCTCTGTGGTCTAGGCTTGAGTAGTGTTGCTAAAGCTGTGTATGTGATGTCCAGTCGCCAGTAACTCATTTAGTCAACTCTCACCTAACATTTCTTCTAATATGTATGTTAATTTTCTCAGTTTCAGTTTCAGATCTCTTCTTGTCAAACCCACTTTTGATCATTTTAAATCTTCTCCCGATGAACTATAATTACCTCAAATGTCATTTTTTTCTCTTCTGTTTCATATGATATAAATCCCCTAACTTCTTTTTATATTATGCCCGTCAGTGCTTTATCATCTTAGTCATTCAGTTAATTTCATTTTAAAACCCCAAAATATCTAACACCCCACAGTACCATTACAGTGCTTTGCAGGAAGGGTCCTACCTGGGCTGCTGCATGTGCTAATGAGTCACTTTCCTTCTGAACTTATGTGGACTCCCTGGCTGAAATTCTCTCTGCAAAAATGCAAATTCAGCATTGCTGTATGGTGGCATCAAAACAAGATAGTCTGGTGATGGAAAAAGCACCCAGAATTATCCCCAGGTTTGAGATGTCTTGTTTTTCATTCAAAGCCGGCAGCCACATCCCTGGAAAGGTGAGTTCTTGCCCACTCTCCATTGTCCCTGTGCTGAGGTGGCTTTCGAAGGTCCATGGGCTTTTAGCCTAGTGATACTTCAGCTCTATGGATGCCCAAGGTAGAAGTGAGCGGGGCAGGATGAGACTAGGAGAAGGTGCAGCCATGAGCACGGGGGAGAACTGGGAGGCGAGTGCAAATGTCAAGAGGGAGAGATAGAAGGTAAAAACGTCGGTGCGGAGGAGAAGGGTGAAGGAGAGGGTAGGGCGGGAGCAGAGCGGAGCCCTGCCGTCCCGGGGGAAGGGATGAGCCCAGCAAAGGAATGTGCTCTTTAGCACATGCAAAACTTCCCTCTCTATTATTAGTGTTGTAGCAATTAATAGTATTAATGAGTGCAAACTTGTAGGCGTCACCCCTTGCCCGTGCTCTCCCATTCAGCCTCTGCAGGAAGCCATTCGGAGCCGCATGTGCTCACGGAGCTGGGGGATCAGCCAGGTCACCACTAAATGTGCACAGGGCCACAAGTCGGGCTACTTCTCGCCTAGTGACTCTGCTTAATATAGCGAAGAAGCCAGGGAGGTTAAGGGACCTTAACAGCTGTCAAGCTACCAGAGAGACGTGCTAGTTTCAAACCTAACACAATGACACCCTGTGCTAGGCTTGCAGCTCTTCAAAGTGACTGTCCATGCAACGGCACCTAAAAATCTGTGAGGAACTCGATAGCCTGTGGTTCTTCACCCTTGTATCCGCATGGGTTATTGCTCAACGAGGGAAATACTCGGTTTTGTAGGAACCGAGAGGCAATTCTGAGCAGCTACTTAAATAGCCTTGATTATGTTTAGAGAAGGCCGTGGCCAGAATCTCTGAATAAACATATTGCCCCAGACGACCACCTGATCTGTGCTTATGGACTGTTTGTTGTCCAGCCTAAAGGGCTCTAAAAAAAAAAAAAAGCCAATTACTAAGTTTAAATCCCTCAAAATAGAGCAGAGCAGACACGAGGTGCCAGCAGCTTTGCCGCGCGCGCGCTGCGAGCCGTTTGCGGTGCGGCGGAGGGCTCACGGTGGGCTGCTCGGTGCTGCATGCTGAGGAGCTCTGCGCCAACGTGGGGCCCTGATCTAAATGCTGCATTTAGACAAACACGCGGCAAGGCTTCATGCAAGGAAGAGTGGAGAAGCCCAGGGGCTCTTTCTTCTAATCCTTTAGCAAATGCAGTTAAATATCCATGTGAGTTGGAGCCCTTACCAGCACAAGCTCCCGACTGCTCAGCCCGGCAGGCCCGCGCGTGGGGACAGCCGTTCGCACTGCCCTTCCCCGGCTCACCGCTTGCTTCCCGGGGTCCCGAACCCCAGAGCCGTCCCCTACGGAGGGCACCGCCGCCATGCACTGGGATGGAGGGACAGGTCCGAAGCTGTTTAATGTGTGTGGGAGGCAACAAGCTCATGGTGAGGGCAGAGATAAGAGACGCGGCTCCCAGCCCCACTCCCTCCTGCACCTCCCATCCTTTGGTCTGCGGCTTCCTCAGCCACTGCTCCTCACATGCCCCGTTATTGTAGCTTGAAAAGAACTGCTACGTGCAGAATTGTAATGTTGTTATTAGGCCCTGTTATGACACGGGAGGAGCGCAGGTTTAGAAACCATCCATCAGGTGCAAAGGCTGGTGCCCGAGCAGAGTGGTCACTGCAGCGCCAGGACGGGACGTGCCTTCCTCACGGGCAGACTCCTCATCCAGCCGGGGCTGCTCGACCTCGTTTGTGTTGTGTGGACAGATCTCACCTCCCCGCACCTTAGACTGGAGATAATGATCAATCATCTTTTACCTTTCCCATTTCTAAGCTAACTCTTTCAAAATTCATGCAGGCAAGTTATCACAGTGTATTGGTAGGACATTTCTTGCTTTAGAGGCTGCTGTTTTAGCATCCTCCTGTGGCTGATGGAAATTGTTTATCATTTATAACCTATGGATTCATCAGTTCGCCTCCTCCCAGATACGATACTGCAAAATCCATGGAACTCATCTGCCATTTCTGCACTATTGTTTACAGTTGTATCGCCTCCCCCTAGTAATGGACCGGTACTATTGCTTTGATGGATCCTGATCCGCTAGTAATGGATCAGTACTACTGCTTTGGTGGATCCTAATAAACTTGGAAATCTCCTTTACTTGCCTCTACGCTGTTGGATATAGATTGCTCCTTAAGCCATTTTGCTTTCCCCATCAAGTCCTTGAAACTGCTGGCTTCAGATTTATGCTCGTTGCTATCAACTAAACCTTTCTGCTATTTGCTTGTCTTTCTCTTCAGTTATTATTATGCTGTCTTTTTTAAAAGATATCTGCTTCTAATTCTAAGTTATATTCACTTTCCCCCATCATTATGGCCTCTCTGCTTGAGCGTGTGTCTTTTTGAACATTTAGAAAAAAAGTCTTAATATTCATGATTGTCAATCATGTTTTCATCTCATTTTCTTCCTCTTTATTCTATTTGCATCTGTAACTGCTTTTAGATTTCCCAATGCCCTGCCCCACGAGAACGGCGCGTCCCGGTCCCCGCGTCCCCTCTCCCATCAGTGCCGGGACGGGAAGCTGCGGGCAGACGCCGGCTCCACGGGGCTCTCCTGGGCAGGTAGCAGCAATGCCGCCTTTCAGGAAGCTCCTTGAATTGCCCTATACAAAACAGCTGCACCTTGTGGGCAGCAGCTGCTAATTTTGGTCCTGACAGCTTCACCAGCAGCCCAGGCTTGTAATCTGGGTGGCCACAGCCAACCCGTCCCCTGTCCCCTGGCTCCCCTCTCCAGCTGGGCAGGCGCCACGTCCTTCTGCTTCTTTCTTCGCTGAGCAGATTTACAAACATGCAAGGTCACGGCGTGGCCCCAGACAAGAGCAGGCACTTTGTCCTGCAGTCAGAGCCGCAGCTCTCCCCCTCCGTACTGAACTCCTTTCACCTCAACGTTGCTCCTCGTGGCCCTTCTTGGTATCATCTCCACGAACCGTCCCAGCTCTGCACTGCACAGACTGCAGAGCGCGATCAGATTCTCGAGCAGCAGAGCTGGTGGCAGAGCCTGGGCACTTCCCAAACCTGGCGGAGCTCTCCGAGCACAACGCACTGTGCAAAGACGCTTGGGACGGCTGCTCCTGAGGAGAAGGCTCCGCTGGAGAGTTGCTGCTGACATCTGTTTGCCTCAGGCAAAAGGAGCAGCAGGACAGGGATGCTGGTGCGCGGGGGAAGCGTCTCCATCTTCTAGTAAATTGCCCTGGTGTCACAGACACAGGCGAGGGCTGACTGAGCACAGCCGGAGAGCTGCCCAAGCTCTCCTGACCCGAGCCCCTTCCCTGCGCAGACCCCGCGCAGGCCCCTGTGCCCGCTCCCGGGGACGGCTCGAGGCGGCGCGAGCCCTGCCGGCCGCACGGTGACCGGCACCCCCGGCACCGCGGTGCGGGCAGCCGCAGGGCGGGATGCACCGAGTGCGCCCAGGTCCCGAGCCAGAGCCTGCGAGCTCTGCGGTGCCAGCCCCGTGGCAGCGCCCGCACGCGGGATGGGAACCGCTCACACGGGACAGCGGATGCAGGTGAGTGCCTGTGAGCTCCGCTGCGACAGGACAGCGGGCGCAGGCGAGTGCCTGTGAGCTCCGCTCCGCTCAGCCACAGCCGGGAGCACCCGGCCTCTCTGAAAAACAAGGCAGAGACAGCAGCTCTTCACTTCTTTCATATCTCGCTAGCGATCATTTTGTTTAGGGAGGATTTGTTGGCATTTTGTTGCTTGCTGTTTGAGGTGTTTTTCACTGGCCATGCAATAATATTTCTCCTCTCTGATTGCATTCCTTGGAAAAGGAAATTAAAGATAATTTGGCTCTTACATAAGTGTGGGCTAACTGCAAATAAGGTCTGAACTTGCCCAAAATTCAGCCTATATCAGTTTATTGCTTTGCCCTTAAAGAGTACAGAATTCTGTCAGCTCTGAGATTTTTTTTTTCTTGTAAAAGATGCTCTTAAGGCTACTCTTTAATATATACCATATAAAAAGCTGTTTGGAGGAAAGTTTTTATATTTTTTACAGAATATTTCTAGAATAACTGCAGAATTGCAGTTGAGAGAACTTAGGAGAGAACACAGTGAAGTGAAAAACTATTTTATAATTTCAAATAATAAGAAGATTTATCATGCAAAATAAAACTGCATAAACAGAAGTGAATCCCAGAGAGCTGCGATATGTGCACTGGAGAGATGCACAGAGATAGAAGGTTGGCACCCCTTACCTGAATGATCACAGTTATCCATATCTCCCGCCCTTGCATCTAGGAAAACGATGGTTATCCCACCAGGCCTGGGACTGTGTCGGGTTGGAGCAGAGCCCGCATCACGCAGCTCACAGCCCTGTGCTTTTGTGTGCCTGTTATCTCGCTCCTTATGACTTGAAGAGAAGCCAATATGACCTTGGGCTATAGGGAAAAACAGTTGGAGAATCCACAGTGCCTCTCTGGTAAACAAAACGCAGATGGATGACTCACCTACGAAAGGTAAGGGATTACTTTGCAACTTGTAGGCAGCCACTCGCTTTACGTCCGAATACCAATACGTGGATTTCCAAACCAATACGTAAGCAGAGACAATTATTTGTACTTAATTTAGTCAGAGGATGGTTTCTCAATAGCTGTTGTTCCCTCTGTGCACTAATGAAGCCGTCAGCAGAGCCTCGCACCATGCAGGAGAACGGTTCCTGTCTGAGCAACCACTGCACCATCACAGGGCAGCTGAGCTCTAATGATGACTTTGTGAAACACAGGGACGAGCACACACAGTAACACTCAGTGGGCACTCGTAAATGGAGCCAATGTCCGGGGAGAGCCACGTCTCCAGTAACAATGGTGTTCAGCAGAGCGTCTTTCATGACGTTCTGAGGAGCAAAATGGACTTCAGACGGTTCAATATGAATCATAGGAAGAAGCTGCTTTATTGCAGACTACTAACGCTTATATACAATGATTCTATCCCTACACACAGGCATGCACTCCTTGCTAGGACAAACAGGACAAACATCTACTACCTGTTCTCCCAAACTATCTCTCAGCCTGAGAAATTTTCGCATGTTCTTGCAAACACCTGTTGTGAGGAGCTGCACAGCACTGGTGTTGCCGTGTGGAGAACTGTTACCCACCCTCGCCAAGCTCTCAGCATTTCAGAGCCTCCTGTAATTCCCTCCCTCCACCCCATCACCTATCCTCTTGTTCAGCTGTTCCCCATGTGAAACCTGTCTTACGGCTGTGATCACCCTTGTTGTCTTCCCAATCTTTGCCAGGTCTAATGTGTCTGTTGGAGATGAGGTGACCAGAACTGCACACAGTGTTCGGTGTGTGGCTAGAACAAGGATCTGTATCTAATTACATGTTCTCTCTGGGTCTCTATTCAGTCTCTTAATAATTGCCAGAGTTTGATATATCTTTTCTGAGCATTGCTGAACACTGAGCTAATATTTTCATGCTATCTAGCATGAGACGAGGACTCATTCCTGTTTGGTAATGAGCAGCTCAGAGCCCATTTGTACAAATGAAGCTATCATTTTTCCCACTTACTTCACTTTAAGGCTGTCTACATCAAATACAATTTGCTCTGGTATTACCCTGCTATTCAGTTTTGCCATGTCCTTCCACAGCACTTCACAATCAGCTCTTACTACTGCAATATACTGAAGTGAGAGCTGTTTACCTTCAAGGTGCTAGGCTGTGAACTGCAGAGCGTAGGGAGGCATCCTGCCTAGCATTTCCCCCCAGGGCTATCCAGGAGGCTGGAGATGCTCACAGCACCGCTCACCTCCTTTTCATCTACTGTCAGATGGCAGTGTGTCACCCTAATCCCTCATACTGTAATAAAAATCTTTATTCTCTATGCAGCAGACAAAGCTGGTGAGACCAAGTAGCCGATTTTAAACCAGTCACTATACCTGCTTTTCTTTTCCTTTTGCTTCCCCCGTTGTGCCCACTTCCCATCATGGTGGGCAGTGCAGAGCTGCTTCCAGCAACTCTGGGTGCAGGTGGGGAGGAAACACCCCCAGTGGCTGCTGGCGATAGGGCTCAATTCCTATGCATCATCAGACCCAGGGCTGAAGTCTGCAGGCACAAACTGTAAACCCAAGTGTAAATCCTCTCTGCTTTCAAGAGCTGAATCTAACTCTATTTTTCAGTAACCAAGACTATTATCTGTGAAGGACATAGCTCAAGTTGCTATGCAAAAAAAAAAATATATATATAATCGCCTAGCCAGTCCTTTGGGATGAAAGATTTTGAAAGTGTAAATGAGATGGAACTGGCATGTCTCTTGCCTGGAATATCTGAAAGCATTTGTTGGAGACAGGTATAATCACGTACTGCTGGCCAGACAGCAGAGCCAAACCAGTAGCCGCCGCCGTGCCAGCTGTGAGATCTTTATCATTTCTCCTGGCTAAGCAAAAAGCAGATGATGACTTGGGACAGCTGCCAGGCATTAGGAAAGACCACTTATGCCTACGGTTGATTTTATGGCCAAGGAACTTTTCTTCTCAAGGAAAAGGCACTGATGGCAGCCAACATTTTCACCTCAGTTTTGTGACTGTGTTCTCAGGGAAGTGGTGAAACATTTCATGGCAACATGGGATCACAAGAGGAATTATAAAATCTAATGAAGTAAATAAGATGGATGGTACTGAATTGCTGTTTTTGTACAGTTGACCACTAATACTTGTTTTTGTACAATGTTGACCACTAATACTGTAATTTTTGCAGCTAAGCAACATGAACAGGTGGAGCAGATGTTCATGGATGGCTTATGTAGGTCCCTTGGATATTCCACAACAGAAACAAGTACCACATGGAATCAGACTTGCGACTACATCATTACGGGCTAAAAAGGTACATGCAGATCCTGCCCTGGCTTAGACTTGCAGTTTGATAGACTACCTACATTTCAGGCTGAAGAACTACAGCTCTCGATACTTTAAATAGTGTTTTTGTCCCATTTCATCCTTTAGATTTCTCTTTTTTATCCAGTTTCCATAAGAATCATTTGAGTTCCTCAAAATTTCCTCCATAACTTTGCTACCTCACTTCTAAGTGTGACAAGGATGCCTAGTTCCGAGAGGCCTTGTGAAGGTGACACTAGTAACAGCTGTAAAGCACCCTGGATGACGAACAGTCTCAAATGAAAAATGGTATGGCTGTGCAAAGCATTATAAAGACTCAATAAACGAAGATAGAGCAGGAACGTAGTTTTTGTTAGCTCATATCTGTGCTAAACATTGCATTTCCATACTAATAATCTCCACCAGCTGCTGTGGTTGTAGATGGCTCTTTCAGTTCGTTCCATAGCATGTGTTTTTCTGCATTTCTTGGCCTCCGTCACCTCTGTAGCCACCCGGATTTCTTCAGCACAGTAATTAAACAGCTCACACGTACCTGCCCCACCTTCCTGCGTGCTCCTCTGCATTCCTTTCGCACTCCAAGACATGCCTCCTTCATGGATTTGCAGAGCTCACATCCTCTGACTTCCTTATTCATGTGGGACCTCGTAATCCTGCAAAGTGCTGCTGAGTTACAGTAATGATGATTTAGCCCACAGTCTTGAAAGCCAAGTGATCCTGTCTGCGAGAACAGATAAAGGACGCGTTACCCTATAGCTTAACCAGTACATTTTGTAAGTATCTTACAACTTGCTTAAAAAATTAAGTGATGGAAGTATATACATGACAACATTCACTAGATACATTTTGGGTTGTTCTCAGATCCAAGACCAAAATTTGCAAGCTTTCTCTCAGTTTTTCTCAGTTTATAAAGCTTTTCCTAATCTCTTGTGTTTACTAAATCTCCAATTTCCAAATCTCGCAAATATTTCAAGCCCTGTATTTCTCTGACAGAGACAGCTCTGTCTTCCAGTTGATGGAGTACTTACAGGTCGGATGGAACAAAACTTGAGGTCAGAACAGTGACCTTGGAGGATATTTTGAGTCTGGACCTTGGCACAGACCAGCTGAAAATGATCCCTCCTTTGCCCATTTTCGTTCTTGTTCAGTGCAGCAAATCAAAACTGCAGATCTGCATAACTGCTATCGCTGTTTGATTTGCAGTCTGGAAAAAAAAAGAAAATCAAGCTCCTCATTTCCAAACAGCAAGTGGGAACCAGTAGTGGTTGGCAACTTTCTAGTCTTGGCCGAGGGCAAAGGAAATTGTTAATCTATCACTACTTTGAAATACAAATCTGTTTACTTCTTACTGGGACAATGGAAAGATCTGAGTCCTTGACTAATACTAAAACACTCAGGCTTAGGCTGATCTCTTTTCTCATTTTTCTGTTCTCATCTCCAATTTTATGCCTTTATTTTTCATTGAAATCTTTTGTTTTAAAGCTTACTTGCCATCAACTGCTTCTCAGTGCTGTTTATCCTTTCCATTAATTATACCTCTTAGCTGCTTACTTAACATAATTCTTATGATTAAAATGCAAACAATATTCTGTTCTGAAAAGATCTAAGAAGTGTAAACTTAAAGACAAGTTTATTAGATTTTGTAGAGTAGAGAAAGTGTCCCCAAGTTCTGACAATTATCCTCTTTTCTACCAGTCACCTTTCTCCAAAGGTAGGTCCAGCTACCAGAACCAGATGAGGATCCTAACAGATGGAGGCATACAGCTTCAGAACTTTGTCTGTAGTAAATAAAATAAAACAAAAACTTAAAATGTTAAATTTGATTAGGACAGAGTGGTTAAGACATGATGCCATTGAACAAATATTGAATGACACTGGGAAAATGCTATGGCTTAATGTGAGTCCACCCTAAAGGAGGAGGTAAAGAGATTGTTGACAGATTCATCTCAGAACCTTTGCAAAACAATTTCATTTAGAAAAAATGCTTGGGAAGAGAAAGGAAGATAAACAGCAGGAACCAAGCTGGCTGCTTTGGCAGACAAGCCCATGTTGTCACCCATGTGAAAGTTTGCAATCCTGCTGATGACAGGTAGTCTACAAGACTTCTTGAGAAGAGGGAAGGATTTGGGGAATGATCAAGTAGTAGGAAGGATCAAGAATGTTCCTCTGGGACAGATCCCAACCCATACTTGCTTTGAGGTTGTGGATTTCTTTTGTTGATTCATTGCAATACTGTTTTAATTTAGGAAGCTGACACACCTTGAGCTGTGGTATCAGTCGTCTGATTTGCAGTAGAAACTCTTGTGACTAAACACTAGTGCAAGGCTTTCCTGTTTTCTTGGTTTTATTTTCTATATTGAGCTTTCCAGTGTTTTACCCATGCTATACTGGCATACATAAAATTGCATTTTAAAAGTGGGTAGACTTTATTTAGAAAGAAAATGCCACATGATGTTTTTGCTACCATCACTTCCCAGAATACCATTCCTAACACCGGAAACATATCCCCCACTTTTGCCAGACAGAAGTTCATGGCTTTGTCTTACTGCAGTCTTGGTTATTCATGAAGTTCCCAATTAGTCACTCCACACCCTTGAATTATTTCTGACAGATGCAAAATGCCTTCTGCTGAATTCCTACTCCAAAAAGCCCTTTGCATGACCGGTTTATCAGTGAATGTGAGCAGACTCATGATTTACAATGCTTCATCACCACGGTATGTGCAACTCTAAACATGATGACTAGGGAAACCAGACCCACCTATTTTTTTCTATAGGTCTGACAGCCTCAAAAACCTCCCAGCAGCCACACAAGAGTTCATCCAGAGAAGGTATGTGTGCTGTGAGACTGTTACCCTGTGGACCCCAACATGGCTATGAAGGTAAAAGAAAATGTATCAGCTGAAAGTACATGAATTCACATGCAAGGAAGATATGGAGATCAAAATATTAAAGTGAAGAATCATTTCTGTCACTTTTCACTTCCTTGCTTTCCTTTTGCTGCTAAAAAATGAGCTTACACTGCCTGCATACGCAGCTGTGATGCAAGTGATGCATGTGAGGTGTCTCTGTGTGAGCCGTGGAGACATTTTCCTTTGTTAGCTGAAACTCAACAGCAACTCCCTCACGAGGGCCATGTTGACCTTGTCTCCTTAGAAATGAAAACAAAAGACAAACAAACAAACAAAACCACTCTCTTGGCAGGTAAAACACAAATCTTTTGCCAGTGCCTACAGAAGACAGGTACAGGCCATTTCCCAAAGGCTCTTCAGCCTTTCCCTGAAATGAAAGATCCCTAGACTGGTATCTGGAAAACCCCTTAGGGATTTTCACACATCTTCTTCCTTCCACCAAGACAAGCTCTCTTAGGGCTCTCCTTCCCCCAGGAGCAAGCAGGCCCTTTGGAGCAAAGATGCCCTCAGGGGTGCCGGTAGCTCCTCCTTGGACCTGTTGCTGCGGGCATTGCAGCTCCACTACGCAGCAGGAATATACACACAGTAATTCAACTGCCGGCTTTGAATTCGTACCCAGTGGGTCAGTGCTGATGTGGACACATGCAATCATTATCCTGTACGTGAGAGCATATGTGTCTCATTAGAAATAGTGTGGTTTCTCATTAGAGAGCTCTGTTGAGCAGGTGAGTACTCATTCTAGGAAAAGACGGTATAGAAGTCTGTTAGCATACCTGCCATCGGTGAAAGGGAGTCAAGCACTTCCCCAGGAGGCTGCAGTCATATTCCCTATGGAATGTGGTGGCTGATCCTGGCATCATGCGAGACTCCATATGTTTCTGCTATGAAAATCTCTTTCTGCAAAACAAAAGAAGAGCCCTCCAAATAATGTTGAACAGTCATTTTAACACTTGTGAAATCAATTATTTATTTGACTAATTAAAAACAAATCTCATTAGACTTTACAATCATGAATTTTGTATTTCCAGTGGTAAAACTCCTTTAATTCACAGATGGCCACAAAGACTTTTTCTTTTCTTTCCTTGCTCAGTAGCTAACCATTTTTCCTGTCATGTCTGACTTGCTTTAGGGATTTATTTTGTGTGTACAGTTCGCTGTCACTGAGATAAAAAACTCTGAATCTGGGCAGAGGTGAAAACCTTCAAGATTTGCGCGGGTGACTCTCTGTTTTTTAACATGCTTTTTGCCACCTTAAAGGCATATCCAGGACACTGGTAGGACACTGCCATCTCTCCATCTTTTCACTAGATCCACTGGATTCTGACAGCTGAATAGAGACTCTAGTTAAACGTGTCAGTTTTCATCAAACTTTTCCCATATTCCCCCGCAAATTCAGGTTTATGCATTTCAAGTAGCTTCAGTGGAAACAGGGCCAGACCTCCTTTTTTCCCCTCAAACACTGTCTCCTTTTCTAAGAAAGAGGCGCTGTTCTCAGGTTTCCTGCACGAATACCTCTTCACATTCTTTGGGGGGTCAGCTTAATTGCAGCGCGCGGCTGAGGAGTGTCTTGGTTTGCGCTGTGGAGAACAGCCCCGGGCGGTCGGCGGGGAGCAGCTGCGCAAGGTGCTTGCAGGAGCAGTCAGGTATCCGGCTCCCCACCCTCGCAGGGTTACACAGGACAATGCCACACGTTTCACAGCAATACAGAGCCTTGCGCTTGCTCGTCTAAGAAGGAGTTCTGTTAGAAGAAGCAAACAAAAGTGGATTTGATTTCATACCCCTCTGCTCCAACAGCAACCCTCCCTGGAGTCAGCAGCACTGCTCATGTGAGCATGGGATAATTTCGGGCTATCCATTCCTAAAGGAGAAGTGCTGTTTCTGCATGTAACTATTACCTATTGTGGAATTGTACCCGGTAGATAAATTTGCACTTCAAATTATATCTGTGCATTCTTTTGAGATGCATGTGATGAAAAGCAAATGATAGGAATTTACAAGCTTATTTAGAAAACACCATTTTTTATTTTATATGTTTATGGTTGTCTCTAGCCATATTATCACTACCAATTTTCCACAGTGGCTCTGAAAGCAACATTGTTTGCCTAGACATTGAATATTGCTAAAAAGTTTGTGCTTTTTTTCCCTCATTACTTCAGCCTAATACAGATTTGAACCATGAACCATCCTGTTAAAGCTTTTGAAATCAAATAAAAGCTAAATTATTCATAACATAGCACAAACATATCCTGTAAAGATAGAGAATTATCTTTCATCACTCCATAGTATGCAAATGGGCTGACCTGATAATGTTTTCTTACTGTATTTTGTTTTTTTTTCAAAGACATTTCAAAAATAAAATGGTTTGTGATGAAAGTTTGATTTAAGATGAGATAATATGCTGTAGTTTTAATGGGTGAGTCTGTTACTGTGCTGCCTGCTTTCTGAATTATCCTCATCTGAGCTTTTCTCTAAATGTTTATTATCTCTTCTCTACTCTGCCCTTCTCTGCTCCACTCTGCTCCCCATACAACTCTGATCAGCGGGCACTGCACCAGTTAGAACATGGGCTCTTAAGAAAACATAGCACCTGTTACTAGAGCAGAAACAACTTTTACTTTCCTTTTTTAAAATAATTTCATTTTAAATTTTAAAATTATAATTTTATAATTATTTAGCTGTACCCAATAATTTTATTAGCCCTGAATTGCTTTATTATCACAAATAAATGATTTAAACTCAATCTGTACATGCTATAATTCTGCTTACTTGCTCAAGCTCCAGCTTTCCATCCAGACTCAGTGGAGGAAGGCAACTGGTTTAAAGCAAACCCAGAACAAGACAGAGTTTCTGACAGAAAGGTGTTGCAGGGGCACGTTATCCACCGGCAGCAAGACCCGCCAAGGCCAGGCCCGGTGCCCTGGAGCTCGGCCCAGCCGCCTCGGCACTTTGGTTGCCCGCGACCCGGCACCGGGAACAACGGGGCAACCCGCCGCCGCTCGCAGGAAGATCCTGGTCTGCCGGGGCCCTGGGACAGCAGCTCTACACCTGCCTCCTCACCCGGACATGGGCATTAGAGAGTTGCCTCTTGCATATGTTTTGTTAGCATCTGACATAATATAATTATTAAAAACATTATATAAAATATATAAATATTACAATTATTTATAATAACTAATCAAAGTTAGTAGAATTACCTGTGTATCTTAAAAAAATATTTCAGCTGAAGCTCATTTAACTTTACCTCCACAGCACAAGTGGACTTATCAGTGAGCCAGTACCCAGGTCCTCCTACCCTAAATGCCATTGAAGGTACCCAGTAAGCACACTAGGAACCTCCAAAACCTCCTGTGAGCTACTACTGCAGATAATTGTAATTAAATCAACTAATGTTGAGTAAGTTCCACTTTCAAGACCAGTTTATGCTGCTTATCTAATGTTATAGGAGAAAACAATGACATATACTCAGAGATGAATACCAAATTCCCATGATCCTAAAGTGTAATAGCAATTATTCAATATCAACAGATTGTGTTCCTTCAATGTATTGCTTGTGCATAGATGAATATTCTTCGGAAACACATTCCCTGCCAAAACAGACTAAAGGGGTATGTTAGCTTCAGAGATATTCCCTCTGCAACTGCAATGCCACATATTTGCTTCCGAGGCCAATTTGAGCTGGGATATGGAGTGTGGACAGGGCTGGTTTCAAACAGGACAGTACATGCATGTTATAACTCTTGAGATTGTGTGCTGACAGACTTCTATGTGGAAACAACATCAGGAAGGAATGCTTTTTCAAAGGGAATTCACGCTGTGGCTTATATAGGCGCTGCCACTGCTGTTGAAAGAGATATGTATCCAGAATGGGACTATCAGAGATTCAGGAGAGTTTTTCCCATTAGCTCACCTGGATCCGGGTGGTGGTCTCTGGAAACTGTTGTCCATCATCATGCTTGTTCCTCTAAGGTGTCCTTCGGAGGAACTAATGGGGCAGTCAGGTTTCTAAGGAGTCTGCCTGTGGAATGACAGATTCCAGTCCACCCTTAGGAAACCATTTTAGTGTCAAGGTTAAACTACCTTTCTGTTCTAGCTGCCATAGTGGTAACTCGCAAGACCATTTGCTGTTGATTTCCGCGCTGCATGTTGCAGTATAAATGCTAAGTATAATGTACAATCATAAATTGTTGTGAATAATAGAGCATCTGCCAACGTCTGCATATAGATGAGGTCAGTGAGTTTGCATTCCTTCAGGTCAGAGACCAGAACAAGTGTGATCTCATTCTCCTGCCAGTTTCTCCACATTACAAAGTCACCACAAGATGTGGCGACACTTGGTTTCTATCCCAGGGAGGAAGAGACTGAAAGCTTAGCCGTACTCCTTGGAAAAACAAATGAGACGGAACTAGCATGCAAAAGCAATCTCAAGCAGGCTTGGGGTTCTAAGTCACCTCTGGAAATCTTGTTTTTCAACCCCCTGGTCAAAAGCAGATTGTTCAGGACTGCGTCCTGTCAAGTTTGGAATACCTCCTGGAATGGAGACTCCACAGCCTCTCTGGACAACCTGTTCTATAATGTTAGCAAGGG
>VZSG01000519.1:292300-303346 GCA_013398315.1 Nothoprocta pentlandii | reverse complement strand
AAAAAAAAAAAAAAAAAAAAGAAAGAAAGTGCTTAAGTGCTTTCTTACACCCAGACCACCCAGACAGAATTTCCCGGTTTCAGTTTGTACCCATTGCCTCTCACCCTGTCACTGGGCACCACTCCAAAGAGCTTCTCTGTTGTCTTCACACCCCAACCTGGTGTCCATAGACCCTGGGAGGATCCCCTCGAGCCTCCTCCTCGCAGTCTCTCCTTGCTGAGAGATGCTCCAATCTCCTTCGCCCTTCTCCAGCTCTGAGGAACCTCTCCCAGTCACCGTGACCTTTCAAAGATAATCCAGACAGGATGACAGGATCACAGTGACACTGGCAGCTCCCTCCCTCAGCACTCGGAGCTGCATCCCCTCAGGACCCATGAACAAGTGGATGTTGTGTGTGCCTGAGTGTTCCCATGCCCGATCCTCTTCCCCCAAAGATAAATATTGAGCTCCAAACTTTCCCTCAGGTCGCAAGGGCCTGGGATTCCTGACGGCTGGTCCTGGAAGCAGCGACTGAGGCAAGGGAGACACTCAGTATGTGCTGTTTGTCAACAGGGCCCCACACCCACCCTCCAATGCACTAAGCCCTTAAGTACCAATATTTAGACTGCCCTTAAGCGTGGCACATGCAGGAGCTGGAGCTACTGCTGGTGAGCGTGAATGTGCGTCTGACCCCGCTGGGATCCGGCTCCGCTGGGAAAGGATCCTCTCCACGAGGATGGCCACTGAGCAGGTGTTTGCAACCTGTTCTCTGTAGTCAGTAAAATAAGTTTCCTACTTCTCTCTTTTTTTTGAAAGCTACAGGGCCCTAGGAAACTTGCTAGATCTGAGCCCAGCCCTGTAAATCTCATTTCAATGAATAAGTCTTATTCATGACATAGTGATTCTCTTGTCATGAGAAAAAAATTTTATGGAATCAAGATCTGTAAATACTAATGAAAAGCCAGTCCAGCATGTGCTTAGATAAAACAGCAATGCATGCATTATCACCAGTTATTCATTTTTACAGCCAAATTCTAACCATCAAAAAATAACCATACATATAATGGATAATAAACAAATGAAGAAGTCATTATCTAAAGACTTGCTTGGATAACATAATTGTTCTTTTCAGTGCATTAAACTTGACTAGGGATCTGGGATTAGTAACATAAAAGTAATGGCAATACTAAATTTAAAATATTTTTCAGACAAGAAAAACTCAGGAAGTGTCTCAAGTAGTCTTATGACAAACCTATAAAACTTTCTCCATTATTTAATGCCGGGTATTACTTATTTTATATTCCACAATGCTTACTTAGCAACTGCTACAGGCTACTGAATGAACTATCATGGCAACATACAGTTTTTGCCATAGGCCAGAATGCCTATGGCATTCTGAAACTGCATTTGGATCATCTGTCATCCTGAATCTGCCAACTTTGTTGTTATTTTATACATGCACATCTCAAGATGATTAACACTGCTGAATATTCATCAACCTTACTTCAAAGACAGAGTAACTGTGATGCAAGGCAGTTAAGAAATTTGTTAGATATTACATAAATTAGCATCCCTATGAGCAGTAGAATACATTTCCTTATATTTTTGTGCCATTCATAATCTACAAGACAAGAGTGCCAAAAAATAACTCCATTATTGAGTTTCAACAGACTAGTGTATCTGGATATTAAAGCAATAATGGCTAAATGTGACCATCACCAGAAACTAAATAAAGTTCACGTGTATGTTTTCTACTTTGAGGAAAGATAAATTGTTTTATATCTTCATCTTGTGATTTAAAAAATACCTGCTATCTGTGGCTGCCAGGTGAGTTTCTAGCTCTGGGAGATCTGGAGGATTCTTCCAAGATGTTACTCCCTGCTGTGTCCGTCACTATGAATACCAGTTTGGCCATTCCTCTTGTCCATGACTCACTTTATATAATGCAGCGATGATTGCCAGGAGCCACCTTGCCCACAGTTAAAAGCAGATATAGAAAATGTGCCTTCATGTCATTCTCTTGAGTCCTAGATGCCTGATTTTTGCAGGTATTGTAGCTGTTTGCTTCTCACTGCAGTTATTTCTGCCGATTCACCTTTCTTTGGCTTTCACCATTTTTATATTGATTTACTCTATCTATCTGTTAAAAAAAAAAAAAAGTTGCTTAAGTACTGCTTACTTTACAGAGTTGGAAGCAGTATAAAGCAGATAATATTTCTCAGTGTGCCTCCTAAAATTAAACGTATGAATGTGTGTCTCTTGTGCCAATTTCCATATGTTAACACTGAGTGGCTTGTGAAACTGCATATACTTATTCCAGTACAAAGGTTGTGTGTGTTTTAGGTTTTTCTTTCACTGCTTGTGAGTTATTTTTCCAATATAAAAGTTCTCTGCTTGACAGAGAGGGATGTGATTAGAAGAAAAGCAGCTATGCAAAAGATCAACAGGGTAGCTAATCCAAACCCTCATAATTCTGATGTTTGAAGGAGATAAAAATATTGTCACTCTTAATTACACAATAATTGACAAGAGGAAGAGGACAGTATGCTTAACTTTAGCTGAAGATCAACTTGGTGCCTTGAAGTACAGGAGTGATACAAATATAATGTGTAATGTGTGATGTCCTGAAACTTCAGTGGAGGCTTTGGGTAAGTAAGACTTTAACATTTCTCCTTTCCTAACTATATTAAGAAACTTGTATTTTCTTCCATTTTTAATAGCCTTGATGTCATGTTTATTATATTATTCAAAAAGCAAAATAGCTCTGTTGAAACTGATGTCGTGATCTCAGGTAAGAGTTAAAGGACTGGACAAGTGTGTGTTAAGGTCCGCAATCAAATTATGTCAATTTATTTCTGTTATTGATCCTCACAGAAACATAGAGCACAGCTACACACAGCTGGGATATAAGGCATTTTTCTGGCTCACAAACCCACAAAGGGCCACAGACCCCAATTCATTTTGCATGATTTTACCACTGATGTTGCTCTTAGCTGCACCACAGCCACCAACAAGAGACTGGGATTATTTAGTCTTTTTTTTTTCTAATTTGTACCAGGGACACGGGAAATGAAAAAATCTGGCTGACTGCAGCGGCACGAAGTTCTTGTTCAAAACAGGCTATTGTTGGGCTGACAACAGGGGTGAGAGGAAAGTAGTGTGAGCTTTCCCTGATAAAGAGATGTTTCTGTTGTAGAGTCACAGGATAGGTTCAGAGGATAATTCAATTGGAAGGCTCTTCAGGAGATCTTTAGTCCAACCCGCTGCTGAAAGCAAAGTCAGTTATGGGGTCAGAAGCAGGTTACTGAGAGCTTTATCCAGTCTGCTCTTGAAAATCTGCAGCAGTGGGCATTGCTCAACTTCTCTGGGCAGCCTGCTCCACTGCTCAACTTTTCTGACACCGAAAGTTTCTCCTTAAAGCCAATCTGAAACTGCCTTGTTTCAGCTCATGCCTGTTGTCTCTTGCCCTTCCACCATGCATCACTGTGAAGAGCCTGGCTATATCTTCTTGATAACCTTCTAGTCTCTCCTGGATGGCTGCTATTAACCCCTCTGAAGTCTTCTCTTCTCCAGGCTCAGCAAGATCCATCCCCTCAGCCTCTCAGTGGCCCTGTGCTGAACTTGTTCCAGTTTATTGGTATCTGTTTTTGCATTGAGTGGGGGAAGAACTGCCCCAAAACACAGTGTTATGGTCTAATGAGTACCAAGTGGTGGGTCAATCACTCCTCTTCATCTAGTGGCTGTGCCCATGCTAATACACCCGGTGATGCTGCAGACCTTTGCTGCCAGGGCACATGGACACCTCATGCCCAGCGTGTACCTATGAGGAGCCTTTGCTGGAGAGCTGCTCGCCGGGCAGGCAGGGCGCAGCCTGCAGAGCTGGAAGCAGCGCTTCCCTCTCACGCACAGCACAGCACTTCTGGCCGTGCTGAATTTCATCAGGTTCCTGTTGGCCCTTCCTCCAGCCCAAGGACTTGAGAATGGCACCTCTGCATGTTTCTTTCCAGTGATGGTGACTCAAAATGTGGGTGATTTCAACAGCAATCCTCCAAGAAAAAGCCTATGTCTCGTTTCGAGGGAGACTTTGCTTGAGTAATTATTGTAAGTATTTAGCTTGGCCCATCACAGCATTTTAGGGGCTGGAATTCAGATTGCTCAAAGGCTCTTACAAATGCGAGATATTTACACGTAGTGATATTTTACATAGACTTGATTTTCTCTACATATAGAAGCTTGTGTTTTAGGTAGTTCTTTTAAACTTCAGGGAGCCGATGAGGTGAATAAAACAGACACGTGCAGCCATGCCATTTTTTTGACGTTTCATTTCCTGGACGTGCAGGAGGTTTGCAAGCAGATCTTTAGTGGGTGCAAATCATCACAGCTTTTGTGACTTGCATGGAGCTATGAGCATGAACACAGGGCTCCAGATTTCATGCTATCTGTCTGATATGCAGTTAAAAAGTAGTAGGGAAAATACAAAGATATGAAATCAAAACAATTGACATGTAAATAAAGAATTTTCATAGTAACCTACTGAGAGCTTCTCAGGTTCTTCGTATTTCCTGAAGTCAATAGAGTCACATTGTTCACAGTTTCTGTCTTAGATCCACTGAAGATAATGCAGTTGCTCCAGATAGCTATCACTGCAATTAAGAATGAAATTCAACTAGCATATACTTAGTGGATTTAGAAAAAATTTACTCCAAATTTGTTTACCTGTTCTGTTTTCTTCTAATCACCTATACAATTCACTACTAGTTTTTAAAATGCTGCTAATAAGATACATGAAGAAAAAAGTTGCTGAATTCTGTAAAAACAAGCTTGTAAACTCTAAGACAGCTTTAACTTCTGTGCCTTCCAAGATACTCTGATATTCTTGCTTTACAAAATAGCATGGAGGAGGCTGAGGACAAGTGCTTTCAAGTTTACTCATTATCGGAGTTGTGATGAGAGCTTGTAATTCAGGTTCTGTGTCATCTGTGGGAAAAACAGTAGAATGTTCATCTCTGCCCCCTGTTCCCACCCCTGTGGTATCACATTCTGATCTCTTTAATCATTAAAACTTTTTAAAAATTATTTAAATTAGTCTACTGTCTAAATGGATTAATTACAGATCAGAATCTTGGCATGCTCTTTGGGTTTTTGTTTTGTTTTTCTCTGTATTTTTACAGTTCTCAATTTTACAGTTCTCAAATGGCTTAAGTTACCACAAGATATTGCCTATAAAGCTAACTGGAGAAGGAAATGAAGGATTGTCTTGCCCTCATGATCCCACCATCAGTCCTGTGTCATTAAGCTGCTTTCACAGTGTAGTAGGCCAGTGCCAATTACTCCTGCGAAGTGCAACTCACCCAAGTGGGATGAGGATCAGTGGGGACTATGAAGGCATTTTACATTTTAGTATTTCAGTGAGATAAATCTGAGAGGTATTAAGTGTAAGGATTTACAAAGCAAAAACCAAGTTACATCCCCATCTACGTGCAACTGGATATGAATCATGGAAGGAAGTTAATACGCATATACGTTCTACAGGGTAGAGTCATATGAAACCGTCACTTGGGATTTCTCAGTATATAACCAGGTCCCTGCAAGGTTCCTGTTACTGATTCAATTTTCACTTCCCACATCTTGGTTTTGTGAATACTGGACAAAGTAAAATCACAGATCTAAACTACTGTTTTCATTTATGCTGATACAACCCAAACCCACCGTCTTGTGCAAGGTCTCCATCGATGAGCCAGGAGGAGAGGAGCAGCCCTGCAGTCTCTGGATGCTCCTCACAAGAACCTGGATGGAGGGGCGCTGAGCCCAGCTCGGGGAGGTCAGCGCAGCTCTGTGAAGGCCCCAGGCCTGGAGCTCATTCCATTCTGCTGCCACCTGCACAAAGGAGGAAGCAGGAATGAGAAAGTAATTGTGATAGATATGGAAAGGTGTGAACAGAAAACGTGGGAGGAAACTCAATGGCTCTCCCTTTTCCTTGCACAATTTTATCTCCTGCTTTCCAACTTTCTGCTCTGCATCACCTCTATTATTAGCAGTACCTTTTTTTCCTTTCTTGCCTTAGAACACAGAAACACACACAAAGCAATCCTTTAGTAAATCATTACTCAAAATCACTTTCCCCCCATATCCTGTGTGAATACATCTGCAAAAATTCAAATGAAGAAACAATAAACTAGTGTTACATGAATCACAAACCCACTTACCTGCTAAACCTATTTCAGACAATGCACTATTCATTTTTTACTATACTAGGCAGGAGATAAAAAATCCTAGATTTTAATTTTGCCTTGGCCACTGACTAGGTCTGCAACTTTGAATGAATCATTTTGAAATGTTTCAGTATTCCTACTTGAAAAAAAGCTAGGAGATACAGTTTTTAAGCCTTGTAGAACTTCCAGGAAATTCCTTTGAAACTTGTTAAATATGTTTTATTTGAAATTTTACCTGAAGCTGCAATGTCTCAGGATGCTATTCACTTACGTAGCACTATAGAAAGGAATAGAACATACTGCATAGTTCTTTTAACTGCTGGGCGCATGATGGTATAGAAGGTCTGACTCTGTAAAGTGCAGTGGAAGAAAAGCTGCATTTTCTTGGCTGTCTACCTTCAGGTTGATATAGTTGAAGATGTTATTCTTCTTGAAGAGAGTAATTTCAAAAAAAAAATTACATATATTCTGTCATGCTAACTTGAACAGCACAGCTGCATGCAAGTTTTAAGTTTTAAAAAGTATGGATCTTCTTGCTATTATTTCTGTGTATACTGATGTCTATTACCCTTCATATTTTTAGAGAGTTCATCATGAACCTTCTCATATGCTAAATCCATCACACTATATATTTATCATTATGAAAGTGTCTTTGAGCATGGAAGTGACAGGGAATTTGCTCCACACATAGCAGTAAATTCCGCTTTATTGTTGCTTTATTATTTCTGTATCATATTTCTACCATCATCTTTATCTGTTCTACTCTGCTCCGACCCACCTCTACTCATAAAGATCCTGATGATGCGACAACCTTCAGGCAGGAGCACCCGATGACAGGACAGTCACCCCACGTACAGGCACTGGAAGCAGCTCTGATGTGGGGGCAGCAGATTGGTGCCCCCTCCGCCTCCTGCTCAAGGGGAATGTTTGCCACAGTCACCCCAGCCCGGGTGGAACTGGGCAGGACTGGGGCCGTCATCTCCCCGTCGCCGCCGGCTTTCCTAGTCCCACGTGGCAGCAGCACAAGGGACACGCACACCCCACGCACCCTTCTCTCCTAGCCTTCCTTCTCCAGAAAACTTGCATTTACAGCTCACATCCGCTTGTCTGCACCGGCCTGCTCAAATGCAGCACTCCGTTATTGTCTCCAAGCGGTGGACGGGCAGTAATGGCCCTACGACTGTCACCAAAGCTCCCCAGTCATTAAAGGAGTCTGAGACCCACAGCCCTGGCTCAGCCTTTCTTCCAGATTTTGGTTAATGCACTTTACGTAATGGTGGAAACAACAGGGAAAAGTTCTGATTTCAACTCTGCCCTTCATTACTGGCACCAGATGAAAAGAGAACAATTTAGCTCTAAGATAATTAGATGGATAAATGTCCTAAAATTTGAAAAAACAGGAGATCTGCATGTGTGTTATATGATACCTAATTTTCTGAGTGCCTCACTGAGGGGAAAAAGGTATTGCAAACACAATGTGCTAAAAAAACAGGAAATTCAGAAAATGCATTTCCGTTTTACTTTAGTCTATCTTCTCTTTGTACAATTAAGTCATCTAAATCATATACACACATAAACTGTGTATGACAATGCTGAAAAAATGCCAAAAACTCCTATACTGGATAGATCACAATGCAACTGCTTACAAGCTGAATTAGTCATAATGTACATTTCTATATGCTGTTGAAGTGAGTTATCTGGAGGGTGTGAGTATCAGCCAATGCACACAAATACTATTGTCCAAGCAAGGACACCTACATCAATCATGGTATTCAGCAATCAATTCTTGTCTTATTACTTAAGTAGAGCAGAGGAATTTTTTCTAAGTGAAAAATATTATATAAAATGCGAAAAAGAAAACAATTGAAATATACAAGCCAAAATTGTGCTGACTTATGTAAGTGTTGTCAATGATAGAATAACTCAAAGAGCATTTTAGATTCATTCTCAAGGGAACCGTGCATATGTGAGTCAAAATTGTTATTGTCTTTACAGAGGAAGGAGGAAAGGAAAAAAAAAAAAGAAGTGGTGAATAGACATGTTTAAGGTTTACTATTTTAGAAAGAAATAGTCCACATATTTTCAGAGAGCAAATTTCCTTGCTTTTGGATAACACATGGCATGAAAGCGAAGCCATAGCTGCCAGGAGCCCAATTTTCTTAGAGTGACCCACTCGCAAATGAACACATACTATCTTTACAGGATTGTGGTTGCAATAATGAAATAAAATCTTAAATTAGAAGGGGATTAGCCTCTATTTTTTTCTATTTTCTATTATTTTCCTAGCTCATCTTTCATTCAGTTTTAATATAAATGCATCTGACTTTTTTTTAAGTGGAATGGAATAGCATTAAAGACAAGTCACAATAATTCAGGGTCTGCAACTTCAGACAATGTTCAGAGTTATATTTAATCTCTGTGTCATCTCCTGCCAAAACCAATACGCAATAGGACAGTGTTATACTATAGAAAAGGCAACATCCATTGTCTATCTTGCAATTCCAACATCTGTTATTACATATATTATGTTTGAACACTTTGGCAGTGTATTCATCTCAATTTCAGAGGCACTTTTTTTTTTTTTTTTTTTAGAATTCCACAAGTTTAATCAGGCTTGGCCATGAACTAAGCTTTAAGTCAAATTGTCAATGGTGCCTGTACTTGACAAGAATTTTAATGAAATGAAAGAAAGAGAGAGAAAAAGAGAGAGAGAGAGAGAGAGGGGGAGAGAGAGGGAGAGGGAGAAAGAAGGAAGGAAGGAAGGAAGGAAGGAAGGAAGGAAGGAAGGAAGGAAGGAAGGAAGGAAGGAAGGAAGGAAGGAAGGAAGGAAGGAAGGAAGGAAGGAAGGAAGGAAGGAAGGAAGGAAGGAAGGAAGGAAGGAAGGAAGGAAGGAAGGAAGGAAGGAAGGAAGGAAGGAAGGAAGGAAGGAGTTTTAAGAGTGCAAAGTATTTAGAAACTGCTTTTTCATGTCAACAGATATTGTTAAAAAATGCTGAGTGCTCACTGACACCTGTTTCCAATATGGATTTTGATGGGAATGTTACTTGAACAAGGATTTCAGGTTTAAGTAATTTATTTTATTTACGCTTGCTAGTGTGAATTTCTGTTACTCAGCTCATCATGTTTTTGTGGAGAGCAATACAGCTTCCACACAAGACATGTGCTGCACTGTTCAGCAAGTTCTTCCATAAATAAGGAAGTCAAAATGGTCCTTCCAGTTCTATCATTGACTACAAGAACATGTAAGAAATGCACTTGTTAATGCTACAGAACTACTTCTTTGTAGGTACCGAGAGAATTGGTAGTTTTTTTATGACTTCGTATGTCATGAAACAGCAAAACAGAACATTCTTTTTTTGTAAAGGAAGGAGATTTATTATTTTATCAGTAATAAAATTTGACTAAACAGAAACCACTGTGTTCTGGGCATGTTATTATTTACTTTTACAACCACTACTGTAAGATAAATTATGTTGCTATTCATAGAAAATAGATTTAACATCTGTACATGAAATTTACTGCATGATTAAATAAACTCCTAATAGGCAGAAGGGGAAACAATAGTTGCGTGTATTTCCTACTCAAGATGCAGGGGGAAAAAAAAGTTTCTTTTTCTAACAGAAAAACATGGTCTGGTATTAACAAGATCTGAAAGTGAATCTATACTTTTCCCATTAGGACTCTTCTCATTAGTGGGGAACAAATATTTCTCTCTGCCTAAATATTTTCTCCATCCTCTTGTACAATGTACGTGCTGATGGTCGCTAAAGACAGCGGAAAGGGAGCTCATATATCTTGCTGACACCGGCTGCTAAAGGGAGCCAGTCACTATGTTTCCAGCCCACAATTTATACACATCTGTGCTGTAACTAATCTACAGAAGGGTATAAATGGTAATGGATAGGGAAGCAGAAAGTGCGAAATTAAGGGATTATTTCCAGTAGTATAAAGGTGAAAAATGTTTTCTTATGAGCTACTTCTTGGCAATGCTCCTATCAGAAGAAAGGCTTCTCTGCCCTTCCTTTGATTCCCGATGTGAAGGCTGTTGCACGGCCTGTCTGCAGCTTTTCCAGATGATTTTCTAACCATGCAAAGTTGCTGCTTTGGGGATGGCAAGAGGTAACGTGGTTTTGCTACACAACTCACATCGCTAAGAGCGGCAGGAACAGCGGCGGTGCCAGTAACACCAAGGCTGATGCTGTCACCAGAGAGGGACCCTGCTCCCGACCTCGCCTCAAAGTGCAACTGAGGCGTTGAGGAGGCCCCGGCGCGGAGCCTGGCGCTGCACGCGCCCGGCTGGACCGTCCCCACCGCCCCAGCCTCGTGCTGCCGCTCTTGTCCTTGTCTGCAAGCTGCAGCAACAGCTCGGCCTGGGACACGGGCCCTGTCCTGCACAGCGAGGGCTCGGCCTGGCCATGGCCGCGGGACACGGGCCCTGTCCTGCACAGCGAGGGCTCGGCCTGGCCATGGCCGCGGGACACGGGCCCTGTCCTGCACAGCGAGGGCTCGGCATGGCCATGGCCGCGGGACACGGCCCTGTCCTGCACAGCGAGGGCTCAGCCTGGCCATGGCCACGGGACACGGGCCCTGTCCTGCACAGTGAGGGCTTAGCCTGGCCATGGCTGCGGGACATGGGCCCTGTCCTGTGCAGTGAGGGCTTGGCCTGGCCATGGCTGCGGGACATGGGCCCTGTCCTGTGCAGCGAGGGCTCGGCCCAGCCATGGCCACGGGACATGGGCCCTGTCCTGCACAGCGAGGGCTCAGCCTGGCCATGGCCGCGGGACACGGGCCCTGTCCTGCACAGTGAGGGCTCGGCCTGGCCATGGCCGCGGGACACGGGCCCTGTCCTGCACAG
>VZSG01000519.1:261825-272590 GCA_013398315.1 Nothoprocta pentlandii | reverse complement strand
CGCGCCGGAGGGAGGGCGGGAGGCCGCGTCGGGAGGAGGCCGCGTCCCGGGCCGGGAGGAAGAGGAGGAGCCCGCGCCGCGCCCCCCAGCGCGCCGAGCCCGGCAGGAAGGCGGAGGATGTGCGGCGGCGCCGGGGGCCCGTGACAGCCGCGCCGCCCCCCCGCGCGGGAGCCATGTCCAAGATGCCGGCCAAGAAGAAGAGCTGCTTCCAGATCACAAGCGTCACCACGGCGCAGGTGGCCAGCAGCATCACCGAGGACACCGAGAGCCTGGATGACCCCGACGAGTCGCGCACCGAGGACGTGTCCTCCGAGGTCTTCGACGTGTCCCGTGCCAGCGACTACCTCCCGGAGGAGGCCTGCGAGCGCAGCTCCTCCGAGGAGACGCTCAACAATGTGGGCGAGGCCGAGACGCCCGGCAGCGTCTCCCCCAACCTGCTGCTGGACGGGCAGCTGGCGGCCGCGGCGCCCGCCCCGCTGCCGGCCCCCAACGGGGGGGCTGTGCCCAAGAGCTCCGCCGTGGGCGCCGGTGTCAGCCCGGCCCAGCCCGCCCTGCCCGCCGCAGGGGCCGGCGCTGCGGCCCAGACGGCGGCCGCCGCCTGCAGCTCGCGATTCAGGGTGATCAAGCTGGACCACGGCAGCGGGGAGCCTTACAGGAGAGGGCGATGGACGTGTGTGGAGTACTATGACCGGGACTCGGATGGCGGCGCGGTCCTGGGCAGGACTGGGGACTGCATTAGACACAGCAGCACCTTTGAGCAGGCTTCCCAAGACAGGGACAGCGGCCTTGGCGCCACGGGAGGCTCTGTCGTGGTGTCGGCCATGCCGGCGTCGGTGCACGGCCCCGATTCTATAGCTGACAGTTCGCTTGCTGCTGTGTCGCAGCTGCTGCAGGCAGAGAAAATGAACCAGTCCTCTCTACAGCAACCTAGTTTTGTCATTGGGCAACAACAACAGCCACAACAGCCCCTAGGCGGGGCCATGCCTCAAAGTGCTGCTCAGCCTCTGTTTTCCACGACTCCGGTAGCAAATCAGCAAATGATGGTGCCACCGCAATCACAGCCACAGGTGAATGCGCAGAGCGTGGGGCTGGCTGGGCCCAACGGGAAGAGTGTGGCACCGCCGGGCACAGCCATGGGCCAACCTGGCCTGCCCGCAGCCCAGCAGCAGGTGCAACAAGGAGCCGCTCCTGTGACTCAGCCTCAGCAATTTGCTTATTCTCAGCCCCAAATTCCACCAGTGCATCTACTGCCGACGCAGCCTTCTGGTCAGACCGAGTACATGCAGCATGTGACGATTATGCAGCCTCCAGGAGCAATTCAGCAAGCTGCTGCAGGCTCCATCCCGAGTACTGTGGCGCCCAGCCTCTCTGTGGGCCAAGTGACGGGGCAGAATCCCTCGCCCGTGGGAGCCCCTGTGATGGGGGTGTCGGCACACACCGGCGAAGCCGTGGGGCAGGGATCGGGGGTGATGCAGGGCGGCCAGGCGCAGCCCAGCCCGGCTGCCCTTGCGCAGCCCGGAGGAGTGGTGCAGCAGGGCATTGCGCATGCAGGCGTCGTGCAGCAGAAACCTGTGACTCAGCATCAAATAGGTGGCAGCAGTCAGGTGTCCGGGATGCCTGGTGCTCCCCACGGCATGGTGTCTGGGGTCCAGAGCGTGCCTGTTGCTGTGCCTGGTACTAGTGTGCCTAGTGTGCCCACCACTTCTGTTACTATGCCAAATGTCCCCACTGCTGCGACGCCGTCGCAGCTGAGCGGCCACGTGAGCAGGAGCTCCGGTGCTGTCCCGCCGCAGCACGGGGGGCACTCGCTGCTGCAGGGTGCGCCCGGTGGAGCCACTGCGCTGCCGCACTCGAGCCTCGGACAGTTCCAGACTCCAGCTCCATCCTTAGTGGGCCAGATCGACGATACCAGAAGAAAGTCGGAACCCCTACCTCAGCCACCGCTTGCTGTTATAGCTGAAAATAAGCCTCTTGTGAAGCCTCCCGCTCCAGACACTCTAACAAATCCTCTTCAGTTACCTACAAGTACTCCTATGAACAGTCTTGCCAGCTCTGTCTTTGGCATATCTATTCCTGTTGATGGTGATGAAGACAGGTATGAACTATTTCAAACTCTATTTCTGAAAGAACAAACCAAAAAAAAAAGCTTTAGGTTATGGTCAGGTGTTTTTTAGTAGATCATATTTTTAAAAAGCCTCCTACCAAAATATCCCTGGGCTGCTGTGTGGGTTTCTGTTTGTTTATACATGTGCTTTTAAGAGTACAGAGCATGGAGAGTGCACAGGCGAGCAGTGAACAGTACTGATTCTTCTCCATCTGAGTGTGTGGTAATCTTCCCCTGAAAACAGGGCAGAAAGTACCCAGAAAGCTGTAAGTAAGCTCTTCCATGTGCAAACTGGCTGAAAACTGTTTATGCTGCTACATACGCTCAGTACGCGAGGAAGCTGGTTGTTCCGTTTTCCCTGGACAGGGGAATGACAGGCAGGCTAACACAGATTCATCAGTGCTGGTAGTGAAAACACAGCCCTACTTGAGGCTGTTGGGTGAGGTGCCTCAGAAAACCTACAGGTTTCTAACTCTGGTACTTGATTTTTATCCTGCCATCAGACTTGCACTTTGAAATATCAATCAATAAGGAAAATACCTGCAACCTAGATGTGAATTTGAATGTGCTAATGAAACAACAGATGACAACCCTTTTGAATTGAGCAAGACTGTACTGCTTGCTCTGCCTACCTGGGGAAAATATGTAGAAAATGGAAAATATAGCCTCAAAAGAAGTCTCCCGTATAGAACAATATTATGGAACCATTCCTTTTAATAAGGGTTTCAGTAGGGACAGACTCATCAGGTGGCCTGAGAGAGGGGACGTGTATGGGGCTTCTTTTCCAGGCCTATGGCCTGCTCTGCAGGGTGGCAAGATGGCTAAAACTGCTCTTCATCCTCTTCTTTGAGGGAAGGCTTTCAAAGAAAGTTATGTTTGAATGTTAAATTAGTGTTACTAAGTTTTGATTACTGCAAGAACAAAATGTGTGTGGTTAAACTAGCTCCTATTTTTAATAATACAAAGAACACCATTATGAAAAAGCCTAACTTGCTGAATTTTCATATGATCCTTCTGTCATTCTGGGAGAATACCATACTCTAAGATAAGTCTGGCTTACTTAGGATGTCTTTTGGGAAACTTGCTGCATGTGTGGGGTTTAGGGTGCCGATGACAGAGGAAGTAACTCTAGTAGTAGTCCTTAAAGACTTTCTTTTTTTTTTCTGTTTTTTAAAGGTCTGTATTAATGCAGGCTTTGTGCTTGCTAAAGCTTTAACTAGCACTGTGTTTGAGATAGTAACTCTGCTTATATCTTTATGTAAACAAAGCCCAAGTTGCAGACAGTTTTGCTAGCTCTGATTTAAAAATAGAGCAGTAAAGAACGTGAAAGAAAGTTGTACTGTTAAAAATACTCCTGCACTTGTGCCTACCTTAAGAGGATTGCTGATCCAGCTGGCAAACGTGTCTCAGTGCAAATAAGGCTTGACTTCAAACTAGGGACTTTTTTTTTTTATCATAGCTTGTTGTAGTTATCAGGAAATGTATTATTCATTTTTAAGTCATTCTGAGGACATACATTCCTTTTGCATAGCTTATAGTACTTAATATTCCTATAAATCATAGTAATAGACATGATCATCTGTGACAAATGATTCACTAGCTTTATGTAACAACAAGGAAAAGCTTGTCCCACTTACTCAAACCTGCAAGTTGCTAACTTGCAACTCATGTGGTAGTGGGGTAATCCTGGATGATCTGCCTCTGAAGAACGACTTTCCCAAGTTATGATGGCAGTTTTATCTTTGAACTAGACACCCTCGGTGACAATATTCTAACGTTTTTTATTTCCAATGAATTTTTTTCAGAAACTTTGCTGTGAGAACCGTGTAAAGAATTGGGGATAGACTTTAAATGCAGGGTTCTATTTTTATTTGCCACATTAGGATATTAGGGAAGGTAGGTCGTGGTCCCAAGTGTGGGCTCCTCAGAGGCGCCGGGCGCTGGCAGCGGTGAGTGCCGCAGTGGAGCGGCACCGTGTGCCGGGAGAACCCTTTCCTTGTCCAGCAGAGGCCCTGCTCCAAACGGATCCCGTGTGCTGGGGGTCCCTGCTGCTGGCACCCCTCGAGCAGGGCTGGGTTCAGAGGCTGCCGGATCCAGGTGATTCCACAGGCTTTTTTTTTTTTTTTTTTTTTTTTTTTTTTTTTTTTTTTTTTTTTTTTTTTTTTTTTTTTTTTTTTTTTTTTTTTTTTTCTTTTTTTTTTTAATGGAAGACACTATGTTATTAGAAAATCAGGACAACCTCTGCTTTCTTTTCACAACTCTGGTGCATAGTGCTACTGTTCTTGTAGCAGCTGCTGGGTTGGATTTGGCATCCTGCTTCTCAGCACAATTTCAAACAAAACTTAGGGGGTTTACACAATTGTTTTTCCACACTAGCATGAAGTCCTGTGTAAACGATTCGGCCAGGCTTGGAACAGCTTGCTCTGGTGGTGCTGCTGATGAGCAGTAATGGCTTGCCTTACATAGGTACAACAGTATATGCACATGTTAAATCTCTTCATGCTTAGTAGTAGTAGCCTGACTTCCACTGATGAGAGGGGGGGAGACAGAGAGAGAAAGAAGAAGATAACCTAACATCTTGTCAAATGCTGTTTTACAGCTTTATTTGCTGTTACTTGGTGAAAAGGCTTTAGTTTAGCTCTTGCTTGTCTTCTGTTTTTCTTCTGCTTCTTTCTTTGCAGTTGTTCAAATTATACCACTACTCCCATGGAATTATTCTCAGCTGCTTAATCTACTGAAATCAGTGGTGAAATGGTTAACAAGGACTTTCAAGTATCATTAATAGGCACAGAGTTGACACTGATAAAACTAATAGGGCACAAAGGGAGCTTGCACATCATGAGTCACTGTCTCAGGCTGCTTCAGGTTGAGGAAGTTAACACTTCTCTGAGGAGAGGTACACTTTGATCATAGGAAAAGTTGTAGAAAACCTTGTCTGTCTCTTTTTGAATCTTAATGTGTAATATTCAAAATATGCTGAAGAAGGAGTAGCCAGTTTGTGGGTGGATATTTATGTTTCTTCTGGTACTGCCCACTGTACTTAAGCATTTATGCCTAATTGAGGTTTGCTAAGACTTGACAAACTTGTGTAGATAATTCTCTTTTTAAAATAGTCAAGGAATGATGTATGGCTCTAAATATTCTGTATTTTTTTTGTGTATCACAGTTCTTTAATTTGAAGAGGAACTACCTTAAAGGTAAAAAGGTTTAGGATGGGAATTCTTTGAAAGCAGACTGAGAGCTGCACTGAATGTAAGCCAGAGATCTCATATTAAAATTCTGTTTTCATCTTGTCTAGGGAGAGAAGGAACTTATTTGTATTATTCCAGTCATACAGACTGCTATTTTAGATCAGCCTACATCTGAAATAGCTGTGTCTGGAGTTATAAGGCTATAGCCTGTAACAGACACTGGGTTTATTTGCCTAAGACATTGCCCAATAACCTTTAATTTCCTATCCTGTTAGTTGAGAGAACTCTTATAGTAGCCGAAATAAAACTGCTGCACTACTAGTGCTGATCTGATGAATAATGAAGAATCGGTTAGTCTCAAAATTTTACACTGGGGGCAAAGGGGATGTAGGGACTCCAGAGAAATAGAGAAGCTTTTGGCATGTCTCAACTTTTTTTATATTCTTCAGAGAAAAATAGACTTCTTCAGCTTAAGCATCCAAATTACTAAGTTCTTAAATGTCTTGCACAAGTTCTAGGTATATCTACAGCATAACAAATAGTTTTATTTCCTCTTCCTCTCCAAATGTGGCTATGAGCAGAATAAATTGCAACAGTATTCGCAAGTGGAGGAAATGGTATTCTTGCAGAGGTGGGAAGGGAGCATTGCAATCTGCTCTGAATTTCATTGCATCTGACAAATTCAGTGAAAGCAGGTGCGTAGAATTGGATTTGAGAATGACCCTGACTGTTGATTCACTGCTCTCTTACAGCAATGGGTATTTTGGGGGGTGAAGTCAGAATACCCAAGAGATGATCTCAAGATCAGTGTGTCACTTCTCCATTCACCTTCACCCCTATATGTACAGAAATACATAGCTGTCAAGTGCAGTAATTAAACTAACTTTATACTTTTTTTTTTGGATCTGGGGGGATTTGGATTGAGGGCGGGAGGGAATCATAAAATATTGTTCCTGAGAAGGCTTGTTCAGGTATCCTGCATGTTTGCCAAGCTGTGGGGGCAAGATACTACCGGATGTGTTGGGAAAGGGGCACAGATCATATTCGGGAGATTGGTGAGCAGCCTGAAGGGCGCAGGCCGTGTTGCGGAAGCGCTGCTGCACGTCCGTGATGGAGCGGGCAGACCCTTGAGCACCTGGCTGTGAGCCCTTCCCCCTCTCATGTGTCTCCCCGTTCAGCACAGTCCGCTATCTGTGTGCTATCCTGCGGGTTGCTGGTGGAGTGTACTTAGCAAGGCCGAGATTTGGGGATTCTCTTAATATAATAACAAAACTGGGTGTAGGCATTAATATTATTTTGATAAGAGCGCGTTATCCTCAGGATGCGTATTTTGTATCCCTAAAAAATGAGAGTTGCACAAATATGTCTGGAGGTCTGGAGGTCTTCAAAACCTGCCTGGATGCCACCCTGTGCCACATGCTCTAGGTGTGCCTGCTTGAGCAGGAAGGTTGGACTAGATGATCTCTATAGGTCCCTTCCAACCTTAAATATTCTGTGATTCTGTGAAGCAGTACTTGAATTGCACTATCAATTAATACTGTCCCTTTTTTTCTGTTTTATTCTAAAGCTTGTTAAACTGTCATCTCTCATGGTTGCGGAGCTGCAGATTTTCCGCTCTCAGAACTGAAGGGTGCTGTTTAAGTGATTGTAGAGGCAAGAGAGAATGAAATACAGGCAGACTCCTCAAATCCTGAGGCCTTCAGTTTGATTAATGTTACTATTTTTGTCCAGAAATACACTTGAAAAAGAGTTGAGATAGAACTTTAGGTGAACGTTACATCCGGTAATAGCAAGTGAAATTTAGTGCAGACAAAAACTTTATTTAGTTTTACTCAGGTTTTGCTATACTTCCTAAAATAAAAATTGCATAAAGTAACATGAGTCTTGCCCCAATGTTGAGATTATGAAAAACCTATTCTATCATGTAGTCAGTTACCAAGCATTAAAAGATATCTGATCAGTCAGGAAAAAGTACTGCAAGTTGCTCGTTTGGTGGCCTTTGGTCCCAGTTTAAACATTTAAAGGCCCTCACTGAGGAGGAGGTGACACTGTCGTGGGGGAATGCTTGCAAAATTCGCAAGGTAAAATGGTTCAATTTCTCTTAAAGCCTGGAGTGTTCTAGCTCTGAAACAAGCAGTTCTCTGTGCTGGGTACTCTTAACTATTCTGGTCTGCTGCTGTAAGGGGTTTTTTTTCCTTCCCCCTCTCCCTACTCTTCCATATAAGAGTACAAGTATTCCATAGTCAGGTTTTTTTTTCCTCTGAATGCTGTCTCATATGATAGAAATAACAGTATATGTTTAATGGAAGCTTATTTAAAAGTTCCTAAAAGGTGATATTCAAGCATTGGGGTTTTGGGGAAGGCTATAAATGACTGGAGGATACAGGTAACTGGATTCAGACTAACTGATGTGGAGCTTTGCTTGGGCCGTGCGTACTGAGTAGCATTCCTGTAAGAAGTGCTAATAATCTCTTACAGAATGGGGTTGTGCTACAGTTAAAAAAAAGTTCCTTGATACCTTACTGTATTTCTTAATATCTGCCTGTCTGCCTGTTGTGTTTTGAGGTTAATGGTAATTTGGTTTTAAAGCTGGTGATGAATCCCTTCTGATGTTTACAAAAAAAAGCAAGTTTGGTTATGCTTTGTGGGTCAGCAGAGATTCCCTAAGAAACTTCCATGAGAATTCCCGCAGGGCAGGATTGCTGCTCTGGCTCCAGCACATAAATCCAGATTGCCAGCACAGGTGTTTGCTGCTATGCCCATCTTTGACGAAGCACGAAGATGTTCTAAGCAAAGATACAAGTAAGAGCTGAGGCTGCTGTGGAGGAGCCCCTGAAGCGCGTGGGGCTGCGGCCTCCCCTCCGTCGCAGGCTGCAGCGACTCAGCGCGCGTTGCAGCGAGGGAGCACCAGGTTCTGCGTTGTGACGTGCTCTGCATTTGCTGAGGCGTGGCGAGTAAAGGGCTCTCAGCCCTGTGGAAAGCAGCTGGGCAGTTGGCTTTCAATCCTGTCCTGAGGCGTGAAGTGCTGGTGAGTTGGTGTGTGCACGAGGCCTCCCGCAGGCCCCAGGAGGGAAGTTTGTGTGGTGTGGGACAGCACGGCGCTTAGCGAGGAAGCGGGGTCGGAGGGAGCTGCATTGGCCTGCCCTTGGCCGCCTCGCGGGAGCAGACGGTCCAAAGCGAGGGTTCGGAATCACTCGCTTCTCTGCGAGTTACTTGAGCTGTTGATGGGGATCTGTCGGGAACATCATCTGGGAAGTGGTTTTAGGTAGAACAGCTTGGTGGGAGCCAGGTCTGTGAATGCCTTCATCAACCCTATGAACGCTTTTTGGTTTAATGTTGTCCATATAGGCCAAGTAAACTGTCATACTGAACGTGCTTTAGTTGTTCAGCTTCAACTTCAGCAGACTGCAAACTTTAGTGAGGCTTAGAGCTGTAAAACCTCTGCCGTTGTGGGGAAGGGCAAATCCCTTGTCGTGTACTGTGGAATAGTTACCCGGTACGTGGCATCTTTCCAAAAGCTAAGAGGTGCTCGTTTGACCAGTATCCAATAACTGCTGTTGTCGTCTTTTTTTTTTTCTTCGCAAATCTTGAGAAGGAAAAAAAAAAATGGGAAGGGGAGTTCAGAAAACAACTAGTTGAATATATAACAACTGAAATAGCTGAAACTCCTGTCCTGTAGCTTAGTCCTGGCAGGGAGAAATCTCATTTTTGGGGCCAGGCTCTATGAAAATGGATACTCTCAAACGAGCTGTTGCGCTCTGCAGTGCTGCCTTCACCAGTAATCACGGGCAGTTTTCCCTTCACCCGGAGTTTTGGTGAAATCTGTCTTTGTGGGCAGTGCAGGCAGCAGGGGCCTAATCTGCTGCAATAACAAGTTCATACATGTTAATAAATGCCTCTTTCTTTACCAGTCGAGTTGAGCAAACGTAAAAATTGATATTTTTTAGTACATTTGACCTTTCTACTTTTGTGTGTGTGTGTGTGTGTATATATACATACACACAATTAACAAATGTGGGTCCTTTTATTTCAGAAATACTTTTTCTTTTCTGTTGGATGCGGACGTGGATGTTCTGACACGCTGCTGCTTGTGTAGTTTTTACAGCAGTTTCCTGAGGCAGGATTGCCCAGTGAGCGGCCAGTAGAGCCTTGCTGTGTTGCTGTGGGGTTGACAAGGTGCGAGTGCTGCCAGTCCTGGGCAAGGCACAGAGGCAGCCCCGCGACTGGCGTGTCCTCCCAGTACTGCTGCGCTCATGGGCTCTGCCGCATGCATCCCTCTCCGCGTCCCTGCGGAGCCGGCTGTCCCCATTCCTGAGCTCCATTGTGTGTCCTTCCTTCGAAGAACTGAAGGGTAACTTCACTCGGCAAGAAGACAGGCGTAAGATTTGTTGTGCTAGTGACTTGTGTATTTAATTTTGGAGATGAAATCTCTCAAACCACTTCTTAGTCTGCAAAATTATAATTTAAAAGAGTAATTAAAATTCTGGTTGTCAGCCTCCACGAGGTAGCGTCAGCATGGAGCGCATTGGGGGACCTGTCGGGAGGGAGGGCAGGAGATGGGCCCTGGCTGGAGGGCAGCGCAGCGGGAGCCGGGCGTGCGGGACCTGCCTCGTGCCAGCAGCAGGGCACTGTGTAGACAATGGGCAAGATCATTGGCAAGCCTGAAACTACCTTAAAACTGTCGTGATTGTAGGATTAACTACTATACATAGGACTTCTGGGGTCTGGGATCTGAAGGACTTTGGCCTCCAGAGTTTTGAGTAGCAACTGTTGAAATCGGAAAGCTGCAGGGTCTTTTGAGTGGATATCTGCTTACAGTCTATTTGCAGGACTCTCCTTACTGAGTAAACACAGTACTAAGACAGACTTTACTTATCGGCTCTCTTGCCAAGGATGCTGAGGCTTCATTTTCAGTGGTCCTGTAGATTTTAATTGGGAGGGTGTTTTCCTGTCCTTGCTGATCAATGGATCACTTCTAGGAATGTGCTGTTCAGGATCTTACTGCTTAGAAGCAGTATCAAAACACTTGAAAAGAGCATGTTCTTGTAGGGCTAGAACTCTAAAAGTTCTTGCTTTAAATTTATTTACATTATATAAATTAAAAATACATAAATTAAAAATACATAAATTAAATTTATTTATTTAATTTATTTTTATAAATTTATTTATTTTATTACTTTAAATTTATTTACAAAAGTTTACAAATTTTTTTTAATACTAAAACATTGTGGGAATTTCATAAACCAGATGCTCTGTCTTACATGGAGAGAAATGGATTGGGTTTCTGCCAATACTATCAACAGATATCGAGAAAAGTGAGTATACTCCTTAAAATTGCTTGTAGGAAGTGGATGGTAAGAGGGTCTTGCACACAGGGCCCTTTCTGCAGTCTAGCAAGATGTGTTTTTTCACACGTAAACATAATTATATCATTCCTCGTGTCTTGAGATGTATGTGCATAAAAAATCTG
>VZSG01000519.1:243885-261750 GCA_013398315.1 Nothoprocta pentlandii | reverse complement strand
TTTGGGGATGCTGTGGGGCCTAATCTACCTAGACTGACGGTCTGTTCTTCTACAAATGAGGTGTAAACCAGGGAAGGCAACTGCGGTGGATTTATAGCTGGCCCTTCTGCATGGGGGAGTTCGGGCAAGTGGGAAGTTTTTCTGCTTTATCTTCTGTGTAGACAATGAAAATATTGACTTAGTAAAGCTTTTGTAACCATAAATAAGCCTGTATAGGGTGTACTGTGACTTAAGTTCGTGTTGTGGATGTCGTTAAAGTAATGGATGCTTGAAACTAGCTGGTGAGTGGTTCATTTTTTGGTTATGTTAATGTAGCCAAAACTGACAGACTTTCTTTGAATAATTATTAGAACTTAGTTCCGAGAGCACGTGTGTTCTGTGTCTAAATAAAATGAAGCTTGCATTAATATGCAGATACATGGTACTTTAACAGTGACTAGTGGCTGGCTTCCTCTGAATAAGTCATCTGGTGTAAGAGGAAGTGTTTTCGGGGACAAGAAGATCTCATCTTGCAGCAGCAGGTGTTGCTGACTCCCATCTTCATGGGTCCCAAGCAGATGATTTGGGGTACCACCTTTGTAAAGAGAAAACTGTGTTTCTCCAAGACAGTAGCAGGTATCTTGTATCCTTGCAGGGGAAAAGGTTTCTGTCTTGCACTGGCCTGAAGCAGCAGCAGCGCTTAGTGTACATCGTGAGGCAGGCTGTCCCTCTCGTACTGATCCAAGGCTTTATGTGCCAAAAGACAAGGACAAATTATCATGTTGCTTTTCTGTAAAAGTAGCTTCGGTCTCTTCTTTAGCCACTTTAAACTGAGAAAAAGTCTGTGATGCTGGGACCCTTGTCCCGAATGGGAGAAGGGGAGAGCTGGTGGCAGCGCCTTGGGGCGAGGGCGATGGGGAAATGGCTCTGCTAGACTTTCTTGTTTTGCCATTGGGATGTTCCTTTCCAGTTCATGCCTGGAGACCTGTAGTCAGAGCAGAACTTTTTAAGGGGATTTCCTTAAAGTCCTCTTTTAGGAGGTTGATGAGGAAGGCAGAGGCATCTGCTGTCGTCTCCTCTGTGGAAAGGAAGGCGCAGCCCTGATAGGTAAGTGTGGTGGTTCCTCTGGTGCCCAGCCCTTTGAGAACTGGGTCTGCCGCCGCTTGGTGAGGTTGGGCCGTGTGTTGCCGTGGCCCAGGCCGGGCTCCGGAGGTGCCTGTTTGGTCTCTTCTAGAATGAGCAGCCCTGGGAGTTCCGTCTCCGTGGGAGGAGGTCGCTTGGCTGCCGCTTTGTGCACGGGCTGCTCTGACACAGAGCGCAACCTTCCCTGGCTGCTGTTAAAACCACTAATGCTTGTGCGGTGTCTAGCAGGTATGAAAGAGCTTCTGCTGTGCAGATAGGTTGAAGTACCTGAAGTTTGCAACTCTTTCATCTCTTTTCAATGCTTAATTTTCTTAATAATGATTCTCATTATTGAAAGGTAATTTGACGCTTCTTCTAGAGGCCTTATCCGAGCTCTGCCAGGCTTACATCCTTTTGAAGAGATCGTTTTCAAAACTGGATGTAAAATATAGGTTAGGGGCTCAGAAGGTCTGAATAAAACGAGTCCTCAGTTAATACATTTACATTCTATGAAAATGACATCTCTGCAAGATTTTTTTTAACTGTTTAAATTCTCTCCTATAGAGTGGTGTCTCCCTCTTCACATTTCATCTTGTGCTGCTGATTGTTGCTAGCAGAGAATACTTCATGCTTATCCTTACTGAGTTGCATCCTTTTTCTTTCAGACCACTACTCCAATTGTGCAGGATTTTCATGATCTTTTTCTGCTGTCCACTGTGCTTGCAGACCACCTGCAAAAAATATATACATATATTATATATAAAGATGGTCTGTATCACAGTGTCCAATTGTCCTCTGACAGTCTCAGAGGAGACTCTGAAGAGATCATTTTGATGGGACCTTCTATATTGCATCGAAGCATTGGAGAGCCACACGAACAGTGGACATAGCAGTTGTGGGCCCACTTCATATAAACCATGCTTTAATTAAAATAACTCATACAAGAGAGCATTAAACTCTACTAATATGGCAGTTACTTGGCCACCTCATTTGCTTCCCCTTTTTGTAAGGGCTGGTGGTTTGTTTTGTAAGAGATTTTTGGTTGATGTAGGATTCTGAGGGGTGATGCATGTGGGTCTGCTGTCGGCAGGCAGCGAGTAGGTGGCTCTGTGCAGTGCCTTCCCGCTTGTGTTGTACCTGGGCTGCATGGGCACCCCTGTTCTGACCCCATTCAGCTCTAAAGATGGGTGCTTTGGCCTTGCTGCCTTCTGGATCTTCCAGTCCTCAAAGCTAATAAAATAGCACAGTGCTGTGTGGTCAGAGAGCTGTGAGAGGTGTGTTGGTGCGAATTGCTGATTACTTGGGAAGGCAGGTATTATTTTGGTGTTCCTTCTCTTGCTGAGGCTTTTGCCCTTGGTTGCAGATTGAGAAGTTGAAGACTGAAACGTACGTTGCTCTGCGATGACCAGTCATGCCCCTATACCTCCTTCAAAGTTAATTAGTGAAGGAAAGTCTGCTTGGTAGCCTGTCTGTGAGCTCGGAGCTGGCGTTTGGTTTTTCCAAAGCCAGAATGGTTACTTAAGTTGGGCAGTAGTTATCCATAATCTGCCTTCATAGGCATGGCTTCTAGAGAAGCAGAGCTCTCCAGAATGCAGTTTGTGTTTGGCGTATGTGTATGCTGATGCATGGGGGCTGTGGGAGTGCCGCTCTGGGTAGGAGGTGGCCCTTGGTCACTGGTGGGCCTGCGAGGGAAGGGAGCAGAGGTGCTGTGTGAGGAGGGAGGTGGGACGGGGGCCTGGCAGCAGCGGCCGTGCCCGGCTGGGCCAGGGGCCACGTGGACAACCACGTGGGAGCCCTGGGCCCTGCAGCCCCTGCTGCGGTGCAAAATTGTGCAGGTTTTAACAGTGTCATTAAAAATAGATGTCTCAGCCGCCTGAGAGACTCGGGAATAGCAGTTGTGACTTGCACATCAGGCATTGCTTATGTTGCCTCTCATGTGGATTTGCTTTTTTACCTTTTCTGGTCAGATAGCTCTTCCTGTAAAGGTCTTTCTTCCCTGAGCAATTAACATTGTGCTAAAATGCAGTTATGGAGTAAAAAATGTTCTCTTGGTACAACTCAAATAATATAACTGTTGCGTTGATAGGATAACCACTTTTGTATCTTTCCAAACACTTGATTGAGAGTAGCACAAGTACCTGGCTCTTGGCTATGAGCCCAGCAATAGCCCTTCTGACCTGTGTGCTCTGTGGCTACAAGCCACAGGCTTTTAATACCTGACAGTGACCATAGGCTTGATGTGCTGCAGATAATGTCCTCAATAGAAAGTCATCTAATTTCTAAATTCACTTTTTGCCGAAGATGTCTTTATGGCTTTTCTAATTCTGTTTGGGCTCATCCTGCCCTTGAGCGAGGGAATGCCGCTGTTCCTGCTGTGCCGATTGCCTCTGAGTGCAAGGCCCTGCAGCCCTGTGCCCTGGCCTTGCTCTTCCTCCCTGCTAGGGCAGTTAGTAGCCGTGTCACCAAAGTGCACGGTGCTTGTTATGCAGGTGTGCAGCTTGTGTGAGGAGGGAGCACATTACCAGCCTGAGCAGACACCTGCATTTGCAGCCGTTGGGCTGAACCCCGCACTCCCGTGGGCAGCGTGGGGATGGAGGAGGAGTCTTGGACTGATGTGACCAGTGGTCAGTAAGGGCCAGGAGTCAAGGCTGGTGCTGAGCAGTGGCTGGGCCAAGCCCACCTGGGAACCAAACTGCTGCAGGTAGTAGTGGTTGGTTGCAGTGCTCCTTCTGTGATGCTTGGTTTTGTTTTGATGTGTACAGAAATGGTGCTTTAATGGAAAGCTAAATGGCTGAAGACAGTTGCTGTAAGAGGTATTCTTGTAGTGCACTTAGGGGTGGGCAGATGTGCTTCTGTCGTTAGTATAAACTTTGTTTTGAAAGGAATGGTAGCTAGTGCTGGCTTTTCTACAGGCTCCTCAGTTAAGCCACTGCAGCCTTCGCAAGGGTCAGTATGGGTATGCCAGTGGAGAGGTAAGTCCAGGAGTGATGAAAGCCGTTCCTGGCGCCAGCAGGATGCTCCGAGTCAGCCTCTGGGGTGCTGACCCCGCGCTGCATAACACCCCGTGGGGACGAGTGTCCCGGCAGTTCGCGGGACCGCGTGTGGGCGGCCCGTCTTGGTGCTGGCAGCACGTGCGCAGCCCATGCCGCGGGCCCCCTCGTGCCCCCTCGTGCCAGGAGCCGCCCGCGCGGAGCCGAAGGTGTGAACACAGCCGGGAAAAAGCTGCAAAGCGCTGCTGTGGCACATGGGGCTGTCCGTGGTGAGGGTGCAGGGGCCGCCGAGCGCTGCTGCCATCCGTGGGGCTGCCACGGTCAGGGCACGTGGGGCAGCTGAGTGCTGCTGGCCGTGGGGTTGCTGCTCTGGGGGCACATGGGGCTGCCGAGCGGTGCTGGCTGTGGGGCTGCCCATGGTCAGGGCATGTGGGGCTGCTGAGCGCTGCTGGCCGTGGGGCTGCTGCTCTCGAGGCACGTGGGGCTGCCGAGCACTCCTGGCCGTGGGGCTGCCCATGGTCAGGGCATGTGGGGCTGCCGTGTGCTGCTGGCCGTGGGGCTGCTGCTCTAGGGGCACGCGGGGCTGCCAAGTGCTACTGCTGCCCATGTTGAGGGCACGCGGGGCTGTGCAGCTCTTCACGATCATCAATACCTTGCATGCTTTTCCCTCGGCCTTGACTTAATCTTCCACAGTTTGAATGGGACATGTTTGGCTCTGCCGCAGCAGCCCGCTTGGACTAATAGGGTGCTAAGCAGGACAGAAATACTGTGTATTGCTTGTGAAGATACATTTCTCATATATATTTTTTACTCTCACAAATATCTTTGAGGTAAGGTATGTGTAACATTGATGTAGAACTTATCCGCAGGATACTGTCAGCACGTTATGGGATGCTTTAGTAACAGGTTTTACAGTCTTTTTACAGTAATTTAAGTTTTTACTTCAAATGGCCTGAAAATCCAAAGGGTGTTTGGGTGGTTTTGCTTGGGGACTTTTTTTGGTGGGAGGGAGGGGTTGTTTTTAATTAAAATCTCCTTAGCAGCAACCTATGGGCTTAGTCTATTGAAACAGTAAGGCTTTTCAGTCACTAAACTCCTCCTAAGGAGTTCTGTGGAGTCTGTATACCTTGGGGTAGAAACCTAACCTGTCTGGATAGCTATTTGTAAGGTAGGTGGAATAAGACTTGGTATTTTAATTGCATATCCATTTTCAATATCTCTGTTTGATTCTTGGATCTCATAGGAATCCGTCAACCGCATTCTACCAAGCGTTCCATTTCAACAAGTTGCGTGAGTCAAAGACCTTCTGGGATAGGTATGAACTCCCCGATGCCGCCGCATACGTGCCCCAGTATGCATGAACAGCTTCGCTCTGTGCAAGTTTCTCGTCATCTTATTTAGTTTGCGCAAAGTATGCTGCTTGTGTTCAGCATTTCGCGTGGCACTTATGCAAGCCCAGCATCTGAAAGCAGTCCCGGAATTATTTCAACTGCAACTTAAATGGTTTAAAGTACTCTTTGACACTTCTCTTCTTCCTCCTTCCGTTGTGCATGTCCCCTACATTATGAGTAAGCTGAAAGAGTTTTAACGCTAGTCAGCTATTAGCTGACCTCCGCTAAAATATCTACAGCTTCCTTTTCCAAAAAAGGAAACTTTGGTTTTGAGACTTTAAGTCCCGTGTCAGGAGACAAGTTGTGAAAATGCCACATTTAAGTGCGATTTCAGCGAAGTTAAAATCTTTCGGTCTTAAAACCAAGAAAGGAAGTTTTGTGGCTTGCTTTCATTCTGCTGAAGTTAAGCTAGATGGGAACAAACCTGTCTATGAAAAGATAAGAGAACAAAGAAAACCTACCAAGTTAGCTCTGAGCTCATGGCGAGAAACTGCAGTGAAGTCATATTTATGTTACGGATATGACTTGTCAGAGATGCATTACTAATTCATCAGTAGCTGCAAGCAGCGTTTCTTTCCTTCACTTGAATGATTTTTGAAGTTTTTTTTTTTTGTCAGCATTACATAGAAGTTCTAGTGATTATTTAACTTTGCCTTGTGATGCTCTGGCCTTTCACAAGATCCCTGCTTGAGCTCTCTGGAATATATGTGTGTGTATATATGTGTATTTGATATTGACAACCATTTGATGGTGTTGGCTGTACTTGACCTGAGAGGCTCACAGGACTGACAGAAGCTTCGCAGCTCGCTTGGCAGCGATTGCGTCCCGTGCTGTGCTGGTGGCTCAGCGTAAAGCTCACGCATCCTGCTCGGGGTTTTGTTGAGGTGCTAGCATAGGCTGAGCTTCAAAGCACGTCCTTCCTTTCTAACAAACTTGCAGCTTTTTTTTTTTTCTTTTTTTTTTTTCTTTATGCTTCAAGTCATGTCCCTTCTCTAGAGACAATGTGCTATTTAGGTTGAAAGTGCTTTATTTATTGCCGTAAGTCTCAGGGCCTTGAATACAAATGTGATATGCAGGACGAAAGGCCATGTTTAGGTCTACCTTCATTTGTTTCTCTGTACTCACGTCTCAGTTTAAAATGACTTTTAAAATGAGGAAGCACATTTAAAAGCTGAAGTTATTAATGATTCAATTTGAGCATTGAAGTATCTTAGGTGTACATAATAACATCCAGAGCAAGTACTGCAAGTCTGTGGATCATGGAGAAACAACAAATTTGGGTAGATCTTTGAATGCTTCTTAGTAAAAACAAGTATTTGTTCAAAAACAGAACACCACAGAAGCATCTTCATCAGATTTAATACAGGTTTTAAACTTCCATTTGCTTCAGATTCCCCATCCTTTGAGAAGGCTTAGGGGTTTTGGGATTCGTGTCCAACTTGCTAGACTTTCTTGAAGTCGCTTGGTGTAGTTTGACTTTACTTATTTGGATGGCTGATACTGAGCTGCCTTCAACACCACACTTCCAGTGCAAACCTGATAAAGGGCACCTCGGTGGAAGGGATGCAGCGGGGGCGGCCCGCAGCGGCAGCAGTGTGGTAGGAGGCCGGCGCCTTGGGCCGCTCCGAGCGCAGATGGAGCAGGACGGGGCAGCGGGACCTTCTCTGGGCTCGCAGCAAGGCCTCGGCTGCGGGTGAGAATCCGCTCCCGCCTTCGAGCTGTTGGAGAGCAGAGCGCCTGGGTCTTGCCTTTCTGCGGTGACCCCTTCGTGGGAGAGAAATCTGCTCTGAAACTGTAAAACATTCTAATGCCATCAAAATCCAGCCAGGTTTTCCATCCCCAATTTTAGGGGCTCCTTGAACCACAAGTGTGTGCATCGTAAGCCTGCTGACAGACTTTTTAGTTACATTTTGCAGATCCTTCAGAAGTAGTTCATGTGCCCTAAGGATGTAAATAAGGCGACTGTAGCCTAAACACAGTGAAAATCTTCCTGTGTAATGTCAGCTTTCTGTTTCTTTGTTTAATTTCTCCTAGCAAGTGTGGCTTGTTCTCTTATGAGCAGCCCTCTCCTGGGGCCATCTGAGTCAACAAAGCAAATCATGGGCTGTTGCAAGGACAGTCAAATATTACTAGAAAATACTCTGGAAAGAGACTTAATTCTATTTTGCTAACCCATCATCGTGGGGAGAGTGCTAATAATGCTCAAACCATTAAATATCAGTGAAATATTAGTTGTTATAGACTTCTAGGAAACCTTGGAAATGTTTCTTCTGTGTAGTGTTCACGCAGGTGTTCCTTAGGGCACAAGTCTCACGAGTCGCTTTCCAAGTAGTGCAGTTCCTTGGAGGATTAAGGAGAGTAACAGCCTCTTGGCACCATGTCAGGTGAGCCTGAGAGGGTGCTCTGCTGCAGCACAGGCTTCCTGCAAGTGGTTGTGAGCTTGGCTGAGTGTGCCTAAAACAGCCGTGGTTGGTGAACTTCAGTTTGCACAGGCAGTGCAGTGCAGGGTTGAGTTGCATTTCTATGTGCATCATGAAAATGTTATGTTTAAAAAAAAAAAAAAAAAAAAAGGAGTTGGTTTGGGAACAGGCAGGCGCCTCGTGGCTAGCTCTTGCAGCTCCTGTTGCAGTTAGTGCGGCTCGTCCTGCTGCTTCCTCCTGGTGGAAGGCATGCACGGGGCGGCTCTGCACAGGGATGAGTGGCATCTTGATTAGCGCCACTCGGTCTTAGGCAAGCTAATAACCACATTTTTCTTTAGTGTGTCCAGAACCAACTAAACAAGTCCAAAATGAGAGCCTCGCCTTCCGAACCACTTAAACTTGCACAACACAAGCCTCACTGCTTTTCGCTTTCGTTATTTGCCTCTGAATTACCTCTTATGAGCCAAGTATACTTGTCTAACTCAAGCTTTTCATTGAGAGTCAAGAGCTTTTTAATCTACTGATTTAATGTGGCTTCTTTTTTAGCTTCTGGGATGAGTTATGCTGTACTGAATAGGGTGTTTGCAGAGTGTCCAAGTGAAGATCTCAACTGTCGATAGAAGCAGCTGCTTGGCGAAGAGCTAGCGAGTACACTTACCTGCAGAGACCGACACCTGTCAGTAATCCCGGGGCTGTGAAATCATTCTTATATCTTAACAAACACAAAAATGTGGGAGTTGGAAATACCTGCCTTGTTACTTTCAGGACTGGATAGCTGTTCCCGTTGGGAGCCCCTCGTACCAGGTCTCACAGCTGGATGGAGATGGACTAAAGGTCAATCAAGAGCAAATCAGGCTTCTTTAGCAGGACCAAGTTGCTCCATGATAAGATATAAGCATTGTCCAGTGAAGGGCTTTCAGTAGCTCGTAAATGAGCAAGTCAGCGAGGGGCAGAAATAACGTACGTGTTAATTGGCGTTTGGCTGGTAGGCGTAGGGAATGTGGGAGCTCCTGGCTGCCCGCTGCTCCCCGGAGGGGTTACGTGGCTGCTGACGGTGCTCGCGGCTCATGCTTATATACAATTATTCTATCCCTGCATGTGGGCACACACTCCTTGCTAGGACAGTTTTCTGCTCCACGAGGACAGCAGCGTTCCTGCTTGGTTCTCGGTTGGTCAGTTCGTATCTCGGTGCTCCCCCTTGCATCCCTCTCTGCTTGGCTCACTTCCTCTATGGACTTCTTGTTTTTCTCTCCTCAAGGCCACCTTAGAGACAGAGCTGTGTGCCTTGTTAAACATGCCTTTTTTAAATGTGCTTTATTAAACGTACCTTTTTTAAATGTGCTTTGTTAAACGAGCTATGTGCTCTGTTAACCTGCTTGTATGGCTAGTTCAGTGCGCCAGTTCATAGTTTCTTCCAGGTACCTTCCTACAAGAATCTCTTTCCACACTTAGTTGACTGAAAATATTTCTGACCATTTCATAAAGGCTGAATTTTAGGTGTAGTTTCAATTTTGCAGGCATAGGATTGGAGTTTTTTTTTTATTGGAAGCTGGGCCTGATATGTGCTGTTTAAGATTTGATTAAAAATGCAAAATGGTAAGATTTGGCAGCGTGTTTGGGGCTGGAGGGGTGGGTGGCGCTGGAGCTGGGCGCAGGCGGCTCGGGCGCCTTCCTGGCACGGCTGGGCCTCGGCCCCGGGAGCCTGGCGTGAGCGGCTGGGGACAACGGAGCAGGGCAATGGAGCGTGAGGCCGTGGCCATGGCGAGGCCCGAGGGGAGCGCGGGCCCCACTGCGGGAGTCGGGAGCCGGCCGCGCTCACACGAGCGGCGCCGGGCCCCTCACGTTGCGCCGCAGGACTGTTGCAGGGCCGCACTCAGACTGCACTAGAGAAGCATTGGCACAAGTGGGTGGTGTTGCTGTGAGCTGGTTCCAGGGCCAGTGCGCAGGTGCCCCTGCCTGCTGCCCCGTCCTGGTGGCTGCAGCCCCTCGCGCCCAGCAGCGCCTGTCTGGCCAGCGAGGAGCTCCGCACGGCGGCGTGGGGCTGCCCGCGCCGCAGGCACCTCCTGCTCCGGGAGCTCCCCGAGAATACGGCTTAAAGGAAGACAAGACGCACAGCAGCTTGCTCCGCAGACGGGTGTTCAGCGTCTCGGCTTGGGCCCGAAGCTTGGCTCGCTCGGAGCCAGAGGCAGCTGCTTTCTCAGTCTCAAAAACCAATTCACTCAGCTTGTAAACGTGGTTTTGGTGCTAGGATTTCCTGCTGCATGAGGATTTTTTTTTATTTTCTTGAGACTTGGTGAAGTTAATCTGTCCAAATAATGGCATATTTAGTAAGACTCTTGTTTCCTTTATGTAATTGGCACTTCTGAGCCTGTTGCCAAAACCTGTAATTTTAAAAACTGTTTTTTAACAGTCTTAGTGTCTTTATTTTTAAAGGTGCAAGATTCCAGATATGACCGCAAGCCTTGCGTTTCTCCCCCATGCTCGTTTTGCAGGCGCGTAGCTGCGTGCAGCTGATAACGCCGCTGTTGGCAGCTCCCGCGGAGCCTGTCCGTGGAGCAGGGCCGGAGCAGCTGCCGCCGGGCACCTGCTGCTCTCTCCTGTGGCCCGGAAAGTGGCCGGAGAGACAGCCCGACCTGAGTTGAGCTTAAAGAGGGGCTTGCACGTGGCTTCCTGCAGGGACTGGCTGCTTTCTGCCGCTGCTGGGGTGTTCTGGTGGAGCGTTCCGTGCCGCAGTGGCTGATCCAACACACACTCTGTGGAAATGCACACTTTGCCTCTCTCATCTTCTGCTGGCTGTTGCCATTCAGTTGCAAAAATGGAAATACAGAGCAGATGTGATGCTCTCTTTCTTACTGGAAAGTGATCTTCCAGGAAAGCCAGTGGAAAAAATATTATGAATTAGTGGGTCTCTGTCTTCCCAAGTGAAGAAAGCTGAGAAATGAGTCAAGGCATCAAAGCAGTTAATTTACTCCCACTGTAACGCACTTTTCTGCCTGTGCCTCTTGAGCATATCCTGAGGAATTGGGAGCTGCAGGAGGCTGGGGCCTCGGGACCCGTGGGGTGACTGTGGCGCCCAGGGGCGCGTTCCCCGCGCTGGGAGCCGCGGACGCGCCCGGGCTTGCGGACATGTGGTGACCCAGGAACACTCACCCTTTTCTGCTTTCTTTTCTCTTTGCAGTGCATCTGGTGCAAGTGTTGTTGCTATTGACAACAAAATAGAGCAGGCAATGGTGAGTAGAAAGCAACTTCTTATTCCTAATGCCATGAACCCTTGGTCAACGAGCTAAACTTCCCAGCCCTATGGTCTTTCTGCAGGTCTCTTAATATGCCTTCAGTCAGGTCAGATTACACCATTTTTTGACAAAATGACTTCATCCCAACTATGGCATGGCCACAGACAGGGATTGTTTTTACATTTAATCTAAGGAGGTTCTCAGTTACACTGTTGGCCTAGAAAGTCTCTCCAGTGAGTCGCTCTACATATCGCTGCAAACAAGCTGGCTGAGCTTAAAGGGATGCTAGAAGTGCACGGTGCACGTGAGACATTGGCAGTGAATTGTGCTGGGGAGACCTGAGCACAGCTTTGGGCTGAGCTCTGCGCTTTGTGGAGCTTCAGGTAACGGGGCCGGGCCGTCCTTGGAGCCGCCGGGCGCTCCAGAGCCCTGGAGGCCTCCGAGGCCCCAGCGCCCCACGCAGCCTGCAGGTCACGGTCTCAATTTCCTGTTGTGTTGCACGTATGCACAATATAAAAGAAAACAAAAGAAGGCCTTTAAAAAGCTCTGTGTCCAAAGAGGCTAGTTTAAAATCAGTTACTCTTTTTTTTTCTTTTTGTTAAATTTGTTTTTAAGTGAAAAATGCTGTATTTTACTGAGTATAGAAATACTTAAGTTGCTATGTGCTACATGTTAGCTGGTGCTGGAAATGAAGGCTTAGGAGTGAACTGAAGAGCCGGGTTATTGGCTCTGATGGCTGATGTGCTCCTAAGGACTTTAGTTTTCCAGCCTGGCCGTTTAGTTCAGTGCAAATGGTAAATAGCAAATTCTGGGGGTGGAGTGGAGTGAAACTGTCTGTGCATCTGGTGTAACTGTCAACTTCTTCACAGGATCTAGTAAAAAGCCATTTGATGTATGCGGTAAGAGAAGAAGTGGAAGTCCTGAAGGAACAAATAAAAGAATTGGTTGAAAGAAACTCTTTACTTGAACGAGAAAATGCACTGTTGAAATCCCTTTCCAACAGCGACCAGCTGTCCCAGCTCTCAGCCCAACAGGCCAATCCCAGTAGCACTTCCCAAGGCCCGGCCGTGCTGGCGCAGCCTGCACAGCCGCCGCAGCAGCCGAATGTCTCCTCAGCGTAAAGCTTTCTTGCCTCATGTAAAAACAAAGCAACAACCGACCTGAGAGCAGTCTGTCCTTGTGTGCCACTGGTGTCCTTCCCACCCCGTGCGAGCGCGCGTAGCTTCTGTCGTGTGTCTGGCCTTGTCAGTATTAGACAATCATCCCGGAGCGCTTCCCGCGGCGGCGCAGGGCGGCGGGCGCCCGCTGTGTCCCACCACCAGTAACAATTCACCCGCAGAGCCACTCTTCTTTCCCGATAAGAAACATTTGCCTACATTAGTTTCATTTATTTGTTTTATTTATTACAGGGCTGCTATTTTCATAATGTACATGAACAATGTCACAGAACTTTTTTAATTTTTTTAATAAATGTATGTATCAGTAAAATGATAGACGGGATTGCGTTTAATAGATAAAATGTTTAGGCAATAATTGAACAAAAGAATCCTGGCATATTTCTAACACTAATGGCAATTTACCTTTGGTATTTATTTACGGTAGTAAAGATCCAGCTTGAATGTAAATTTTGTATAGAGTGTAAGTATGAAGACCATAGTGCATCTGTACAGGTAGTCACCAGTTATTGTGATATAATAAATAATTGATGGGCTATTTTGATGAAGAAAACTTTGCTCATTTCTGTTTCTACTTTCTAATAGAGAGAAATTGCCATGATTCCTCTGCTTTTTGACATTTCGTATAACTTTTTTTTTTCTTTTTTTTTTTTTTTTTTTTTTTTTTTTTACTTTTTTTTTTTTTTTTTTTTTTTTTTTGGGTGGGAATAAAAAGCTGTGAAATTGTTCAACCTACTTTGTAACCAAAGAAGCAAAGCTGTGTAATTGAGTTTTTTATTTTATAATGCACATTCTTTATGTATTTTTGTTTAGTGTTTTCTCATTCACAACTTTCTTTGCTGTCTAGCATGATCTGCATGACCTATAATCTTTGAACCACTTTCGTACCTCATGTTTTTATCCAGCACTCTTATTGTAATATGTAATAGTCTGTGAACAATGTCAAATAAAAAAGAAAGAACAGCTGGTGTTGGTGGAGTTGAGCTAGTGTGCTATGCACTAGTTGTTTAAAAAAATGAAGTGAGCCATCTTTTGTTCATTTAAAATGGTGTTTTGAATTTCGTATGCAGAAAACGTTTTGTTACATTGCAGATTTTAATGTATTTAATAAATGCAACATGCAGATTAAGTGCAGTGTATACTGAGTATTTAAATTAAAATGTACATTTCATAAATAAAGTTTCAAGAGAGACCATCATTTGTGTAAACTAGCCCAGTGTCTCAAATTGACATATAAATATATATAATATGTATTTTAACATGTTTTCTGGAATTAAACTGCATTTTTTTTCCTCTAGGTGTGTTTGAAAGGCAGCTCCCCTGTAAGGTGCATCCGCTGGTGCCTTCCTCGCGCTGGTGGGAGCTGGCGGTGGTGCCTGCGGCGGTGCGCAGGGCAGCGGTGCATGCGGCAGTGTGCACGGTGGTGGTGCCTGTGGTGGCAGTGCACACAGCGGCGGTGCACACCAACCCGGGGCAGCATTTTGCGCGTCACAGGGCACCCGCTGCGCTGTGCAACGCGGCAGCTGTGCGGGGACAGGAGCCTCTCAGGTGGCGCTCGGGGCGCGGGAGAGGCCATAGGAGGTCGGGCCCGTCCTGCCCAGGAGCCGCCCGCGGAGCCCTGCAGTGGGGCAAAGCAGCGAGGTGGCCCGTGGAGCAGGGCTGTCCCCCTCTGCGCGCCCGTGGGGCCGCTCCGGCTCCCGCGGCTCCTGGGCAGCGCGCACTGTTCCCTCTGTGCTGCCAGGAGCACAGCTCCGCTGCGTGCCCTAGGCCTGTCCCTGACTTCATTCTTTTCTTCTGTTGGTTTGTTTTTGTAGTGATGCAGGTAAAATTTGGCTGTGCACAAGGGCTTTGGAAACAGGTCGACGTCTTCATGTTCTTCAGCTAGAGATTTGGTTGGGAGAAAGGTCCGCGCGGAGTGGTGGCAGGAGCTGCCCCTCGGTGCACCAGGACACGAGCTGCGTCGCAGCCCGCTCAGAGCCCGGCCGTGCTGCTCCCTCCAGCACCCTGGGACCGGCTGCGTCTCCGTCCTGGCCCCTCTTCATTTGCTTTAAATATACACAGAAGCTGTACATTTAGATGTCTGCAGCTGGCAGGGAAGCAGCTTTGTCCAGTGCTCCAGCATTGCACCGTTCTGGTAAGCATCAGTTCACAGTTCAAATCAGCATATATGTATTAATATATGTATGTATGTATTTATATATATATGCTTGTGTATGTATATGTATTTTAAGTACTCGCAGGTAAAGTGCTAAGGGATTCATTCTGGTCGAGGGCTGCAGCTCCTGGGTGCCCTGGGCATGGTGAGCCCTGCTGCGAAGCCCGCGGAACAGCCAGTGCAGAGAAGCAAAGTATTTCGGTAGCTAAAGTCAAAATGAAAGTGTGAGTAACGGCTTGCTGGCCTTGTGCTAGGGCTACAGACGTAAAGAAAGTCTTACTAGAATGGCTGGTAAACTAAGAAAAAAGGGACTGATCTGGGGATTTCTGGAGATAAAAGTGTTCCTTCAGATGGGTAGTTAACTGAGACTTCTCCAGAGGCACCGGCATAACCAACTCCCTTCTTTTCCTAAGGGACAGAAGCAGCAAGGAGCCCAAAGCAGCCCTGCTGCGCGAGTGACGGCAGAGATACAAAACGAGGGCGAAGCAGAGGAGGAGGAGGAGAAGGAGGAAGAAGAGGAGGAGCAGGGGCCGAGGCCCCGTGTCCAGCAGCACCGGTGTCTTCAGCACCTCTCCCTCCGGCGCAGCGTCTCTAACTGCAGGTGATAGCTGGCTTGGATACCCTTTAAGTACCTGTGTTATTGCGAGCTTAGCTCCCTTCGGGAGGTAAAAAATAAGTAATTAGCAGAACTGCAGGAAATAGGGGATGGAGCGAAAGTTGAACATCCCATGGAAGAGCTGTGCTTTGCTTCACTCTGCCCTGCTCTTTTTGCTTTCTCCTGGTGAAATTGTGTTCAGCTACAAACATTAACTGGGAGAACCCTCTAAAACAGCAGGGTGGAGTTGAGAGGACGCTCTTGTTTGTGCTGTCCCTCCTGGCAGGGGACACTGGGGAGCATGAGGACCAGCACACCGTGGCAAGGGACAGTCCTCAGCGTTTTAGGGGTTTGGTGTCAGGGGAGGTGCAGGAAGGACAAACTTCAGCCGAGTGAAGCAGCCCCTTGAGTTTTAGTGTGATCAGGTTTCATTGCGTTGCTATTAAAATGTCACAGCCCCCCAAGTCCCTGGAGCTGCTGCGCTGGGAGATGGGGCAGTGTCCAGCTCAGGCACGTCCCTTGCTGCTCTCCCCCAGGGTCAGTCCTGGCCGCCGTGCAGGGGGCAGCACTGCTCGGTGAGGGGGGCGGCAGCACCAGGAACATTCAGTGCGAGTTGCTGCTTCGTCAGCGCTCGTGTCTTGTATGGGAGCAAAAAAGAATCCCATGGGCCGCGCGGCCCCCACAGGCTGGGGGCGCCCGTGCCCACGTGCTGCTGCCGGCAGCCGGGAGCGATGAACGCAGAGAACGACGCAAATGGGCAGGGCCCAACTGCAGTCACTGCTGCCGCTGCCTCCACACAACGGGTACCAACGAGCAAATCCAAAACCCCCCTGCGCCACGGCTGGTTTCGTGTTGTCCCCAAAAGTGCTGTGTGTGCCCTGCGCGGGTCACCCCAGCCGGGCCAGCGAGACGTGTCCGTCGCTGCTCACGGTGGCCACGGGATCCCTCACGGTGCTGTCCGGCAGCTCGAGCCCCTCTGAGCTGCTCGCTGGTGTCCGGAGCGAGGGAGCGACGCCCGGCCCCCCAGGCGGGCCCTGCTCGCAGTGCCGTGTGCGCCTGCTCCTTCGCAGATTGCGCTGGTGCCTCCCCGTTGCCTTCCCATCCCACTGGGTTTGGAAACGCTCCTGGGGGATTCGCTGGAGCAGCTCTGGGGAGCGGGGCCTGGCTGAGCAGAGGGCTGCTCAGAGCCTCTCCTGGCCGCGTTTGGTCATGGGGGGCCCCTGCGCTCTGTCCTCCAGAGCCTCCTCCGTGGCTGGTTCCCTTGGGTTGGGCCGGGCTCGGGGCTCCCTTGGGGCCGGGGTGCACCCGGCTCGTGCAGCCTCGTGGGGGCTCCCTTCAAGGACGGCAGTGCAGTGTCTATCAGCCAGCAGGATGCCTTGTTGGTAGATAATCAGCGTCAAGGCTGACAGTGCACGTATTCCATCAGTGGACCAAAACCAAAGGCAGCTGTCGGGCTGCTGCGTGACCACGAAGCCGACTGGTCTGCTTAGGAACCGTGGTGCACTTGCAAAAGAGTCATTGTAACCGGGACCTTATAGGTAAACTTTCAAAGCGCTTCTGCAGCCGCCACGAACGGCCCCGGGCGCCTCTCCCTTCGTCCGGTGCAACCAGCTGCCTCCAGTGGCGGGGAAGGGCTGTGGCAGCCAAACCTCGGCAGGCAGGAACCAGCCAGAGCCCCCGGCACGGCAGCTCGCCCGGGACACGGAGCCCCCGGTGTGGAGCAGCCGCCGCCGCCCAGCCCTTGCAGGGAGCGGCACCGCGGGACCCCGGCTCTGGTACCCCGGCACCGCGGGACCCCGGTCCCGCTGCCCTGGGCTCAACTATCCCCCACTCCGCTGCTCCCGGCTCCACTGTCCCCCGTTCCCCCAGGTCCCGGTTCTGCTGCCCCCAGTTTTGCTAATGCACACGGAAGCTAACAGAGCCACCACGGCCCTTGAAGGCACCCGTTTTAAACCCCGAATGCACAATTTCACCAGCCTCAGAAGCAGCAAAATTCACATTTGAAAAGAACTTTATTTAAAATAAGTGATTATACATCATTCTCCCCCACCACTTACAAAATACAGATTTCCAAGAATCAGGAATGTCTGTTAAGTTTCATGGCTAAGTTTTGGGCACGCTCTTGGCTCTGCTGCCTGTCGCCAGGCCCAACGACAGCTCAGATGGGAGCAGCACTGGTCCCAGCAAAAGATCTGCTCCTTCACAGCGTACAGACACTTAATTACTGTCTCTAAAGATTATTTTTCTAATATTTCTAATACAACCACATTTGAAATTTGTCATCCTCCACCAAGAAGCCTGAAAAAAAAAAAAAAGAAATCCTCCTTTAGCAACTGCACACAGAAGCAGAGCAATCCAGGGCTGCCTCTCGTTACCGCGACACAGCGAGGAGCACCCGACGCCTCAGCCACCAGCAACTGGGCACAATCAACAGCGTTTCCACTGTGCTATGTGTCCTTGTACAGATGCAAGGAGGGCCTTTTCCCGAAGCGCGAGGGAGGAACCGCGATCACCCGTCCGGGAAGCGGCTACGTGCGGGATCTGTGGCTGGGCGGCGTGGAGCTGGAGCAGCGAGTGCCTCGGGCGGGTCAGGTTAATGATGGCGGGTGCCGCACACACAAGCGGAGGGGGACAGGGCGCCGGCAGGGACGTCTCCGTACAACATTTAGGACTACGGCTCGTTTGCGAGTGGCCGGGAGTATTTACAGCAGAGCAGCCGCCGGGAGAGGGCGAGCGCGGCCGGGGCCGCTGCGCCCGGTGGCCTCGGGGCCGCAGCTGCGGCTGGTGCCAGGAGGGCTGCGCGGG
>VZSG01000519.1:225909-237569 GCA_013398315.1 Nothoprocta pentlandii | reverse complement strand
TTTTTTTTTTTTTTTTTTTTTTTTTTCTCCCCTCTTAAATGTAGGTGTCCTTGCTGGGCTGATGATGAAAGCATCTGTGCCAGGAATGTAAACAATGAAGTGCACTTCTTTGAAAACAACAACTTTAGTACGCAAGTATTTCAATAAGATGGGTTCAATAAGATAGGAATTGTCCTTTGTGGGGTTTTTTTTCCAATTTTCCTATCTCTTTTTAAACCTTTTTTTGTTTGTTTGTTTTAAGCTAGCTTTTACAGGATTAATAATCTTGTATGAGGATGTTCACCATTCTTTTCTATTAGAAAAAAATAAAACCACAGTGCCTGTCAGTCATTATACAGAAGAAAATACTTTCTTACTCCTGTGGTGTTTTGCATGCTGAACTTGTAATTGCTTTAATTATTTTTTCCCTCCTCATTTCTGATGCTTGGTGTATTTAGAGATGATGGTAGGAAAGCAACGCTGCAAATGCTGTATATTTACAGTGCATTTTTATTAGAGCCATGTAAATGTCTCCAGCATTAGCAGGGAGATGGTCCATGAAATGAACTTGCAGTTCAGATTGAAAATCTTTATTTAACTGCAATTGCCAAGCTTCCTTCTTTGAATTTACAAGTAATGGGCATTAATCTTGCCCAACCCCCTTGCAAGGGGCTGCTTGTCATAGCGGTAGCTTCCTGTATCCACATTCTGATGGATGCTGGCTTTTACTTCATTCTACTCAAATGAAAGAGCTGTTGTCTATTTTTCCTGTGCTAAAATACTGTTTAATTATTTTTCTGGTATTTGTAGGCACCCATGTTCTCTTCCAGTTCCCCCCCGACACTATCCTAGAGAAGTCCAGAGTGTTGTAATGTGAGATTTGCTGCTAGTCCCCAGTCTTCTCTAAGGGAATGTGGTTATGGGTTGTTGCTTGTTTGTTTTTTAAGAGCATCCAAGATGCAATTCCCCTAATTTCTTTGTGTAAAGACTGCTGCCTAGTGCAGAACAGACCCTTATGAAAATTTCATATTAGGAAGACACATACAGTAAAGCTGCAGGGAGGAGAGCCCCTTGTCTTTGTGTAACAGTACATGTTAGCTGGACGTGACCGCTGCTGCTCTTCCTCAAGTGACACAGATAAGATGAATACTACTGTCACTTCCTTAAAACATCAGCTGTGTTCACATGAGCCCAGAAGTTTCCTTGTTGTTTGAACTTCCTAATACTGCACTGGGTTTCAAAGCTAGGCTTCACTCAAATGATTACCAAGGTGCTTTTGTAAATAAAAAGTGATCTAATCAGAAATGCAGTATGATGAAATGTGAAATTAAAGGTTGCTTGACTAGTAAAAGCTCTTTTATGCAATACTGTATTATCTATAGTATAGATCAAAAAAAAGGAATGGTTAAGAAATCTGGGTTAACATTGTGTCATTAACTTTATCACAACTGTGACTTTCTTTGCAGATACTATTGCAAATAAACTGCATTTGCAGAAGGTTAGCGATTTTGTGTTATCTCCAGGAGCCCAGCCAACCAAGGTATTTCTGATGTTTGTTCCCAATCCTTCAAACTTGGTGTTATTTTAAACATGGCGCATGAGTAGAGCCTAGGTCCCGTGCTGCTGAGAGCACCAGCCGCTGGATGATCCACTGCTTTATTGCAGGTTGCTGTGTACGTTCCGGGCAGCAAGGGCGCGCCGTCCTTTGTCAGGCTCTATCAGTATCCCAACTTCGGAGGTCCTCAGTCTGCGCTGGCCAATAAAAGTTTCTTCAAAGCTGACAAGGTGACAATGCTATGGAACAAAAAAGGTATAGTAATATTCAGGTTACAATTCTGAATATTCTGAAGTATTGATAACTTTCCCATATTGACTTGTTTGATTTTGAATATAATAACTCAGAATATTCTACGCATCTGCAAATGTTGCAATTGATTTGTGAATTTAAATCAAGTTTTGTGATGATAGCAAGTTTAAGAGGTAAACATAAGACTATATCAGAGCATAAAACATTCTTACTTTCCTGTAAATTTGTGTTTATACAGACATATAACAAATGGAATGACTTGCATAATCCTTTGCATGCTTTGCTGTTTGTGAGCGATGATAATTGTTGCTGAATGTGTTGCACATTGTTTAGATTACAGGGAAGATGTTGCATAACTTTGTGCCCACGTGTGATTGTTGCGTGTTTGCGTAAAGTAAATGTACGTACAGAAGCTATTGATGAAATACTTTGCTTGCAGATTGATCAAGATGCTTGATCTCTGCCTTAGATGAAAAGCTAAAGGCACTCGTGCTGCTGTTAGAACATAATAAAACATATTTTTTTATGCCTGAAAAGTGAATTCACTTCCTTATAATGGAATGGTAAATGAATGGGCTAAGTGGGCTTATCTTATACTCTTCATCCAAAAATGTAAGATAACAGTTCTGTTTGGGTTAACATTTAGGAAATTTTCCATTGAGAAGGATAAGCAGCACTGGTATTCGAGCAATTCTAACTTCAGAATTGACAGTCAAACTGATTTCCTCTTCATCAGTGATAGTTTGTGAAATAGTTTGTGGTTTGTAGGAATTGTACTGAACTAACTGTATGTCTATTCTGTTAGCCACTGCTGTGCTAGTAATAGCTAGTACAGAAGTTGATAAGTCAGGAGCCTCATACTATGGAGAGCAGACTCTGCACTACATTGCAACAAATGGGGAGAGTGCAGTCGTACAGCTGCGTAAGTACCTTTTGGGCAGGTATGCTCTGCTGTAGCATTTGGTAGTAGCAATTGCTGTTCCATCAACTTCCACCTAGCATATGATCTTTGGGGTTGATACAGTGAAGAATTCAATTTTTTAAACAAACAAAAATAATCATCCTTTAGTGGAGTTTTATTTTCTTTCCTTCTTTTTTTTTTTCCCCAATGCTTTCAGTTAAAATAAACAGATGATTGGTTTGAGTGAGTGTTCATGTGTATAGTGTGGGAATTTGTTCATTAGGGAATGGGCTGCATAGAGGAACCAGATTAATATTCTAGGATTAGAGGAAATGGCTTCAAACTGAAGCATTGGAAGTTCCACAGGAACTTAAGGAAGCATTTCTTCACTGTGAGGGTGACAAAGCACTGGAACAGGCTGCCCAGAGAGGTTGTGGAGTCTCCTTCTTTGGAGATCTTTAAAACCTGCTTGGATGCAGCCCTGTGCCACGTGCTCTGGGTGACCCTGCGTGTGCAGGGGGGTTGGACTCGATGACCTCTGAGGTCCCTTCCAACCTCAAGCATTCTATGATTCTATGAATATTCAAGAATCCAAAACGCTTTGGATGTTGCTAAACAAAATAATCCTACGTGTGCTTTTAGACGTAGTTATGCAAGGAATGGGGGGCAGAGTGAGCACTGGGGCTGAAAGAAGATGGATTTCCTTTTGACTTCCATCTTCTGGTTGCTTTGAAGGTCCTATTTTGGAGCTGGTCCTATTTTGAAACTTTTTTTTTTAATATTTTGGCACTTGTCTCTGCAGTCAAGTCAAGATTTGATTAACATCATCTAAAAATTTCTAAAGGGACAAATGCCACGGTGGGATTGCATAGCACAGTTTCTAAAGATAACGAAGCTTTAAAATAGCAGGAATCAACAGTTCAAGCTGCTGTGGTATTTTTGGTCAATGTGTGAATTTAAGAATTTATTGCAGTTGGCACTTACAAAAGGTCTAAGTGAAGGAGCCCAGATTAGGAGTGTTAAAATGAGATATGTTTTTTATTCACCCTTCTACATTTTACATGAATTTTGGTCACATACCCGTCTTTCTTCAATGGGCCTTAATGTTCTGGTCCCAGAGTAGTTTCCAACAGCATGTAATTTTAATCAGAGTGCATAAAAATATCTTTTCCCACTTAAAAATCCATCTCATAAAATTCTGCACGTAAGCATAGTCCTAAGATAATTTAGATTAATATTTCTTAGCTATGTGAACCTAAGTTATTTAGTGGTTCTTAAAGTTAAACAGAAAACCCCTAGTATCCAGCTGGTATAAAACTCCTGTTTTTGCAGGTTTCCAGTGGGACAGTTTGAGAAGGTCCTGAGATATCATACTTGAATAACGAGGAAAAAAAAGATAAAGGATTTTTTGTACATGAAAAAGTATGCTTACTGTTAAAGTGCTGATGCTGACCCTACAGAGGTAATTTGAAATGGCTGCAGTTATTGTTGCAAACCTTATCTCACATTATCAGAATATAAGATGTTTTTTTATTTCTGTCGTTATTGTTAGTAGACTTCATTCTTGCTGTTAATAATTTGACTACTGGAGTTTAGCAAAATACAAAAATAAGAATCATTATTGGTATCTTACCAGGGCAAATTAAAATTTCATAACAATAGCTGCATTTTCCTTTTCCTTTAGCAAAAAACGGTCCTATTTATGATGTTGTTTGGAATCCCAATTCTGTCGAGTTTTGTGCTGTGTATGGTTTTATGCCTGCCAAAGCAACAGTTTTTAATCTGAAATGTGACCCTGTGTTTGATTTTGGAACTGGCCCTCGCAATGCCGCCTACTACAGCCCCCCCGGACACATTCTAGTGCTAGCAGGATTTGGAAATCTCAGAGGACAGATGGAAGTATGGGACGTTAAAAACTACAAGCTCATTTCCAAACCAGTGGCGTCGGATTCCACGTATTTTGCCTGGTGCCCCGACGGGGAGCACATAGTAACAGCAACGTGCGCCCCCAGGCTGCGCGTGGGCAACGGCTACAAGATCTGGCACTACACGGGCTCTGTTCTGCACAACCACGAGGTGCCATCGAACGAGGAGATATGGCAGGTGTCCTGGCAGCCCTTCCCGGAGGGAGTGTTTCCCGCGAGGGCGGTGAAGTACCAGGCAGTGCCCAGCGAGCTGCCGAGCGCGGAGCCCAAGGCTGCGCAAGCGTACAGGCCTCCCGCCCTGAGGAACAAGCCGGTGACCGCTTCCAAGCTGGTACGTACACTGCTCCCTCATGTTGTAAGCTTCGCTAGGAGTAGTAAGTTCCATTGCTGTGGCCATCTTTGAGGCTTGGCTTCAGACTTAGATGTGCTTTTAATGAGGGACATTAGAAGAGTGATCAAACTCAAAGGATATTGTGGGTCCTTCTCCTCCTTGTTTGAAAGAACTTATCCTAGAAAACTGAAATTTTCTTTGGTCAAAACATTCTTCTTCCACAAAGCTGTTTGCAGGCTTGAAAGCTGCTGCCCTCAACGAGCGCTAGAACAGTGAACTGCAGATTTGGTGTCCAGGAAGGTCAAGGACCCAGGTTAAAATATGAGCTTCAGCTCTGGGTGCCCAGCGTTTCCAAAGCCAGGCAGATGGGGGTTGACTCCCCTCCCGAGGGCTCTGGCCCCCTCGGATTAGGCAGGTTCCCTTGCTGGAGGTGGACACGAAGGTAGCTGCTCGGCTGCACTCTGAGCAAGTTTCACATAGTGACCTACTTGTTTAATTAGTTCTATTTTCTGTCATTTTTCAAAGTAGGTTGAGTGAGGCAGATAATTACATTTAATAATTGTAGCCTTAGTGTTTAAATTTACACCGTAGAGAACTTTGAATCTTGTATTTTTAAAAAAGTGGTTTCTGCTTGGCTTGTGAAGTATCCATTATATCCATATCATGCTAATGTCTGATTTCACCAGTGGTTGATAAGCGGAGAGAGTAAAGACACATTAAATAAAATAATTATATTCACTTTTATGGGCAGAAAATTAAAACTGGTAGGTAGAATATGTATTTTTAAAACTATTTGTGTATAAACTTGTCAGATTACTAAATCAATCATAAAAATAGATTTGAGCATCTTTGGGAGGTAAGTACTTTGTTTACACTTTTTATTTCCAGTCATATATGGGAGAATGAATATTATTCCATTTACCTTTCTTCAGAAAGCTGGGTAATAAAGTCTGGTCTCTGCTCTCAACCTGTTCTGTATCCTGCCCCCCTGCTCTTCGCTCAGGGGCAGGATTGTTCCCGCCAAAAAGCAGGAAAGGTTGGGGATGATAAAGAAGAACCTTCCCCCCCCCCCCCTTTTTTTTTCAAATAAAAAAGGCAAACCCAACAACCAGCTCTTCTTTTCACTGGGAGTTCAAGTTAAAATGTTGCTGACAAAAGCAAAATGCTGAACTTCAGTCACTGTACCATTTTATTCCTGTCTGAATGTTGTTTCTGAGACATAAAACATGATGATTCTGTTACCTTGCATCTGTGAAATCCTTAAGAGATGCTGGACAGTCCAAAAAGAAAAACCTAGAGACTGGGAGGCTTTGAAACCCATTTCACAGTGTCTCCTGATGCTGAAAGGAAGGAGAACAGGCAGGACACACTGTGTTTCTTCCTCTTCCTTCCTGGTTCATCTCCACGTATGCTGATGCCTTTAGTAGGTTTGGGGATCCAGTGTGTGGGGTTTTTTTTGAGGGGGGTAAAATCATGTTTATCAATACAGAATAAAGGTTTCAAGAATATTAATTTTGTCTCTTCTCCAGCATGAGGATGAGCCACCTCAAAATATGAAACCACAGTCTGGAAGCAGTGAAAAGCCTCTCTCTAAAACAGCTCTCAAAAATCAAAGGAAACATGAAGCGAAGAAGGCTGCTAAACAGGTATTACAAAAATAGTTCTTTTAAGGTAAAGCTTACATTAATTTTCACAAATATGATGATCTGCATTCAGAGCAAGGGCTATTAGTTGCACTGAAGTCATCTCTCCATTTTGCACGTGTTCAGTTTGGGAAGGGTGGTGCTTCTTGCATCTGCAGTAGTCTGATAATACCTGGCAGCTACTGGCTGCAAGTTTGCTGGCTGATGGGGAGGTACACTGTGAAGGCCGAGATGGGAGCTCTTGGGTCTCGTGCTCGCTCCACGATCACGTTTGCCTTGCATACTTCGTAAGTGTGTGTACACCTGCCTTACGTACTTTGCCTTCCACCTCTCCGCAGCCTGCACAGCTGCTCCAGGTGCGGGTGGGAGGTGGGCACTGACCGGCTGCTTTGGTGTGTCCCACCAGCAGGCCAGGGCTGAGGCGGCTTGTCAGGGCACACCGAAAAGAGACTCTCTTCTGTCCTTTTGTGTCTGTAGTTTTGGGGTTTTTTTTTTTTCACCTCTATTTTTTTGCTAGGTAGTTTAAAAATAGCTTTTGATATTAGCCTTCCAGTTTTTGCAAACTTCTGAAATACTAATTTCTTAAGTACAAGCTTGGATTTTTGATTTTCCTATACTGGTCGGAGTATTTCTTTCTTTCACTTTGGAGACAATGAACCACCAGTCTTTCAGAAATATTCGTGAACATGCTTATCTTGTCGTTCCTTACTGATTTTTGTCTATTTTTGTCTTGAGGAAGAAAAAAACAAATGAGAACAGTATGTGCATTTTATAGATAACCTATTTTGATGGAAACTATGTAACGGGTAACTTGCAAATTTTGGAGAATTCCAGCAAACTAGTGGAGGAAGAAAGGAATTGCTTACAGTAATTAGAGATTTGTATCTATCCTTTTGTAATTTGAGCTATTTTCTGTAGGTAAAGCATTTGTTACATCTATTTGCAGGAGGCCAAAGCTGATACCAACCAGGAATCTACGCAGCCCTCGGCATCGCAGAATGCGCCACGCAACCCAGGGCCTGTTGTGACGTCAGGAGATCCTGAAGTAGACAAAAAGATAAAGAATTTAAAAAAGGTGAGGGGATGTTTCTAGTGAACGACTATTTTATCCAAGAGATAGTCATTGAGATGTAGCCTTGACTAAAGCTTGAGTTCAGTGACATAGCACTAACACAGGTAGCAGATTTCCCAAACTTCACAAATGTCTTCCTCTGCTTTCCCATCTTGTGAAATAGTAGGAGTATTCACTTGCCAGGGCCCCTAAAGCCCTTTCCAGAGGAGCATCTGGACAGCGTAGAAGACACTGAAACTTATATGGAAAAACAGTCCAGTCTTCTCTTATGAATATTGTTGCAGAATGGGGGGTACAGCTTAATAGAGGTTATTATTAGAAAGCATCTCTGTGCTGCTTTATTCAGGCTGCACTTTATCCAGCTGTGAATGATTGGGAACCTGCTTTGGTTCTGTTTCTCTTCCTCTAATCTTAAGGTTATATTATATTTTTTTTCCTGAAAGTTTTTGAGCAGTGAAAGATAGATTTTGAATCTGAGAAGATGAACCATGCTATGTGGTCTGAGTTTCTTTCTAAGCTTTTAAATGGCAAGAGTGCAAAGTTTATTGTCAAGCTCAGAAATTCTTTGACTTAAATAGTTTAAGGATGGAAGTTGTTTACTCCAGTCTGGGAAAACTTTCCCATTTCTGCATAATGTATCGGGGCTTTTTCTCATGGCATTTTCCTGCTTTTTATATTCCTATGTTTTGATTAATGTTCCAGACTTTCTGAGGAAGATGTATGGAGAAGGAGCAGAAGTGATAGTGATAGCAGCAGTGTTCATTTCTGCTTCTGGCTCTAGGCCTTCAATCTGACACTGCATGCTGTTTGTTTCAGAGACTGAGTACTCGTGTTCTCTAGGTTTCTGTTCTTGAAAGACATCCCTTATGGCGAGAAAATTGTGGATGAATTTTTCAAATTAAGTGTCTTCCCTGCTGAGAACTGGCTCCTTTTAAACCAGGCAATTGCAAGTGCAGGAACTTCTACAGACTGTTTTCTGTTCTTGGTTCACCCATGTTTTTTCTTTTTTCTTTTTTTTTTTCAGAAACTAAAGGCAATTGAGCAGTTGAAAGAACAAGCAGCTGCTGGCAAACAGCTAGAGAAAAACCAGGTACTGTTAAGATGTATGCAGTTTATTCAGGTTGCCACCGTACTTGATCTGTATGGCTTTTAGCAATACTTCTGTTTAAAATCATTTAAAATCATGGCCTCTCTGTATCCTTTACACTTACACATAAAAATCAGGTAAGTGGAAGAAATTACTTCAAACTTGTCTCTAGAGAGGCAGGCAGCCTATCGGCAAGTAGTTAACAGACTGTGTAGAGAGCATATTTGCCATGTGTTTAGCTGGTGTCCTAACCTCTGTTTCTGTCCCACATTGTCAGCAGATGGGTCATTTGTTCACATACAGCCTTGGTGCCATTGCCACAACACCCGTGCAGCATCAAATGCTCGTACTGACCACATATTACCAGTGTACGGGGGCTTTACTGTGGGAGCACCACTGTAACTCACTGCAGCATCCGTGTGCATTTCTTGCATGTGTGATCACCACTTCTGGCTTGCAGTGCTCTGGCCCAAGCACGTGTCCGTGCTCTCTTTGGACTAAATGCTGCAGAGAGAATGATGCACAGCAGTTGTGTTCCAGCTCATCCTCGCCGTGTCCTCTCTGGGACAAAGCACCTGTCTAAATGGCACCTTAACTCCATTAGCTCTAGTTTATATAGCAAGGCCCCAAACTGGGGAAGGAGGGAGTCGTGAGTGAGGAGAAGGAAATCCAGCGGTGTCCTGGTGCCTGGGTGTGCGCACGGGAGGCTGGTGAGCAGCACGGAGCTGCCGCTGCGTCTTCACCTTTGCCACCAGAGCCGGTGCCTGCCGCCGGTGGTGCTCAAAGCTGGAGAGATGGGTACAAACACCAGGAGAGGAAATACTGCTTAATACAGCCCATTTTCTCTAACTATTACTATTTACGCTATTTACTTAAGTCACTTTGTTTAAGCAATTTTTTGAGCTTTATTTTGTAAACAGCTTTTCTCTGATATTGCTGGATATGATGTAGTAGTGCTTAGGGAAGACTTGTGTTGGGAAAAGTCTATTTTAACTCATTTTCCTTATGAATGAAAATATCTGAGAGCTAATAGCTGTCAATATCTACAAAGATCAAGTCGTATCTAGACCTTCTAGACAACCTGGTTCAGAACAATTACAGAGTGATCCTTTGTGCTTGTGTTACATGGTTGCTGGATTTAAAGCTTTTGGCAAAAAAGTTGGGTCTGCAGGGAGCATTTGTGAAGACAGAGAATTTATCTACTATAGAAGGCAAAGTCGTCTTCTCCAGGAAGGGCTACAACAGCCCTCCTGTTAGTGGAAAGGCTGTTTATACTCTGCTTCTACAGAGAATGTGAGAATGAATGTGAGAATGTGGACCTGTTTGCCCTTTTTCTCACCTAATCCCATTTCTGGCCTTTAATGGTATGTTTTTAATCTCTCGTTCTCCTGTAGACTGGAGTTGCATATGACTTTGTTCTACCTTCATAAATATTCTTCTGATTTTCCCATATAATAAGCTAGATCTGTGATATCTCATGTTTTTGTTTTTCTAGCTCGAGAAAATTCAGAAAGAAACTGCTCTCCTTCAAGAATTAGAAGATCTAGAACTGGGTCTGTAAAGCTCTGTGTGAATCCAGTGGGGCTTTAACACAAAATTAATGCAAAATATGTGTATTAACTTGAACACAATAAAATGTTTCAGCAAATAACTCAGAATGCAAAAGTTTACAGATTTGCTGCACACTTACCTTTCTAAAACCTTTCATAAAGATTTGTGCACATGCAAAATTGTAAACAAGTCATGAATGTCACATCAGCTGGTTCTGCTGCTGTTTAAAACAGAAATGTGCTTATGTTCTGAAAGCGTTTTGCTTAAAAAAACAGAAGCATGTTGGTTTGTCTTTCCCTTTTCTGGGGTGAGGAGGGAGAGGAAATGAGGTTTTACCCCATTTGATAGCTTTATTCTATTTAAAAAGACATATGGTCTTCATGCAGCAATAGGATGTAGACAAAAATAAAGAGCATTTAATAATCAAAGTACTTCTGTTCTTTTGTTACAAGGGCAGTTTTAAAATTCTAACGAGGCCATGTCACCAAGATCAAATATATTTCACTGCTCAGGTTAAACGAAGTTTCAATTACTGCAGCTGCTATGGTGACCTTTGCACGATTATTACTGTTTGCATTACCATTTTTAATATTGTTTTTACCCTTTTTTTCCCTCCGATCCATCATTTGTAACCCTTAAAGAAAGGACTAAATATACAGAGAAAAGATGGTAAGATGTTTATTACATTATGTTGTCAAAATCACACACACAAAAAAAGATTTGCTAATCCTTTGTCTGGAGTAGTATTAGGCCCAGTTCTGTACTATAGTGCCTGTTACATGTTAGTCTCTCACTGGAGAGTTGGGCAGTAGTATAAATTTGCCTTTTAGTTTTATGTATTTAAATGCAACATCAGTGAGCTTTTTCAAGCTGACAGTATAACTGTTAAATTCATCATTTTATGAGTATTTTTGTGTCCTTTAGCATTTCATAGAATTCTTTTTCCAGGATGGACTTCACAGTCATGATTTAGTAATAAGTGGTGTACATGTTTGCCGCTTTGTTTATGCAATAAATAAAAAGGGTTTTTCCCTATTAAATGTTGTGAACGTAGTGGAGGTGTGAGGAGCTGAGTGCTCCCGCATCCCTCGTGCCTCAGTTGCACCCCAGCCCGGGTGGTTGCGGGCTGCACGTCGCAGGGCTGCACGTGGCAGGGCGCAGTCCTTGCCCTAGGGCTGCACCCCCGGGCTCCTCTGCCACGGGGTGGTGGGAGAGCCCGGCGGGTGCAAACAGCAGCTCCGAGAGTGGCTGGAGGGCGGCGTGGGGCGAAGGAGGACGACGTCGGGTGCAAACAGCAGCTCCGAGAGTGGCTGGAGGGCGGCGTGGGGCGAAAAACAGGAAAACTGGGAAAAGGAGAAGTTCCG
>VZSG01000519.1:209582-225484 GCA_013398315.1 Nothoprocta pentlandii | reverse complement strand
CCCCCCCCGCGGGGGCCCGGCGGCTGCGGGGGCGCGCGAGCCGCGGGGCAGCCCCGCAGTGTGTAACCGGGGGGCGGTTCTCGAGTCGCCCTCGCGAGACTCGCTGAACGCCGCGCCTCGCGAGGCCGCGGGTTGGTTAAACCAGCCCCGCAGCGGCGGCTGCTGCGCGGGGAAGAGCTGCGGAGCCGCCCTGCGGGAGGCGTTCTCTGTTCTGGGGGCCTCTGCACGGCGAGGTAGTCCTTGTTCTGGCGGTATAATGTTGTGCGTTCTTCACTTGGGAAGCGAGTGATTCCGTGCGGGGCGGGCTCCGTGCAAGGGGTATCCGCGGGAGGCACGGGGGAACGGACCCCATGAGCCACGGCGGCCCCTGGACCTGGCCATCCCATCCCATCCCGTCCCGCCCTGCGCGGGGCCTGGGGCTCGGCCGCACGTGCCGCTCACGGCCCCTCTCTGTGCCAGTGTCTCCTGAGGGTACCGGCGGGTGTTCGAGGAGTACATGCGGGTCATCAGCCAGCGGTACCCAGACATCCGCATCGAGGGCGAGAACTACCTTCCGCAGCCCATCTACAGGTGAGCCGCGTGCAGCCGCCTCCCGCAGCCCTATAGGGAATCCAGGGCCGGCCTCCGACTGCCTGCGACGCTGGAGCATCCCGCTGCTCCAGATGGTGGTATTTCTATGGAAACTCAATGCAGCTATCTGTGTGATGAGGCCTGCTGTGTTTCCAGGCAATTGGAAGTGAATTACGTAATTCACATTTTTCCACAGTGAATTTTCCCCTTTAGGCCTTGATGGCTGTACACAAATTTGCCTTTGCTACTCTTGTTGCTCAGACCTGTGTACTTAGAGACCCGTTCCTGTAATATGTTAAGGCTACAGGGGAGAGAAGAATTTGTTTTTAGCATTAAAGTGGGAGCAGGCCAGCTTCCCCGGAGAGACTGATGGGATTCCCTTAACCAAGGTTTGGGGGCGGGAGGGAGTCACGTGCCCAGCAGAAGGCCGGGAAAAGGCAGCGCCAGGCTAGTGCTCCTGTTACCCTTGTTTACCTGCTGGGGAGTGATGCCATAGTTGCAGAAGCGCCTTCTGAACCACTTCTCGACCTAATTACTGCAGTAATTACAACGCTGAGTGTGAATACTGGGGACTGAATACCTCCATGTTAATTTGCTCTGTGGTTAAATGCTTAATCCGCAGTGAGAGCTGTAGGGTTGGGGCACTTGCTCACAGCATGTTTTGAGAGGAAGTGGTGAATGTCAGTTAAATATGCTTCTGTAATCCGGAACAGCTTCTTTAAGAAGCTAAATGTACTGTCTGGTTTAGACAAGCGTACAAATTGAAAGCAAATCTCAATTTGAGGTCTGCTGAGAGAGAAAGAATAGATCTGCATGTGTGATATGTTACAGCGGTTTTCTTCTGAGGGGGCATGTTTTTGTTAGCGTTTTGATTTTTGGGGAATATTCTTGTATATTATTATACAGATATTACACAGATATTCTTACAGGCAAATAAATTTACTTAAAAAGTTTTGTTTCCTGCAAAGTACTTAATGAAACGTGATCAAAATGGTTCTAAGTGGTGGAGTAGTAACTTAAGAACCGTCTAAGGGACTTCCGTGTTTTGTCTTTCGACAGGCACATAGCATCCTTCCTGTCCGTCTTCAAACTGGTATTAATAGGCTTAATAATTGTTGGCAAGGATCCATTTGCTTTCTTTGGCATGCAAGCTCCGAGCATCTGGCAGTGGGGCCAAGAAAATAAGGTAAAAGACTTGCTTTCTTAATTTTGGACCACTCGTTGTGGAATGGCTCCGTAGGGCGCTCTGGAGGGTTGCTGAGAACCTGGAGCGGGCGGCGGGCAGGGGTGCCCAGTGCTGCCTGCCCGGGAGATGCTCCTCTCACTAAGAAGTGAAATGTTTGCTTTGGGTCACTGGAATTTCAAGACGGTTTTACTGGTTTTAAAATCATGGCTTCCTTTTACTGTTGACTCAGGACTGTTTTGCAGTTGTTGTTTTCATGAGATTTATATCTGTTTAGAGATGCTATTTGATGGTGATTTGAAAAATCTTACTGAAATTTTGCAGGCTTCGGGCATGAGGGGCTTTGCATCTTATGGGGTTAATGTTGCTCTGAATCAGTACTGTTGATGCTGACACGTTCATGCCATTGTACTCTGTTTTGTAACCTTATTCCAGATTTATTCTACTAAGCAAATAACATTTTTAGATATATGAACTGTTATATATCTTACTAGTGCATAAGTCGGGAACTATTCAGTGCAGTGAGTCTCTTTGAATGTATAGAAACCATACTGGGTAATACGCCTTTCTTAGTTAAAGGGTCCACATGTAGCGTTGAACTCAGCTGTCTGTGGCACATCTGACTAAAGTTCTGTGATGCTCTAAGCCAGCAGTGGTTTTGTGTGCTAAGTTCTTCGGCATCGTGGCAACCTGTGGGAATGTGCCCCTGTGCATGACAAGTGAGTGATTTACACGCGTAGCAGCCACAGAATGAGGCACTGCGTCACTGAAGATTCCCCCACCTCATCCTGAGGCCTCAAGACAAAAACGAAACTCCAGGTGGTTGTCTTGAAGAATTGCTCCAAGAGTTGGCAGTTGTGCTGGACAGATACGACTTGACTCGCTCTGCTGTTTCTGTCCGAGTCTGCGTTTCCCCGTCTGAAGCACTACCCAAAGGAGGTCACATGCAGGAATGGTTCCTTTGTCATCCTGCAAGTGCCGCGTTCGCCATGCACTCCTTTTGTTCACTGCTGTTTGGATGTGCTTGGATCTGTGGAGGAAGGAAGGGGGAAGGTGCAGCTGCACTCGCTGAGTCTCAGTTACGAGCTGAAGTGGTTTCAGAACTAGTTTGATATCTGTCTTGAGGGGAAAAAAGTGTGCATATTGTTTTTAAAAGGATGTGAAAGGAAGGTGTCAGTGCCCCTTTAAACTTGCTTGGTAAGAAGTAAAGGAAGAATATGAGGGTACTTGTAAACCATCAGAAATTAAGAGTATCTAAAATAAGCTGTAGTTTACGAAGCCAAAGTGTCTGAGGTTCTCACCGTTCTCTTCTAGGTTTATGCTTGTATGATGGTTTTCTTCCTGAGCAACATGATTGAGAACCAGTGTATGTCAACAGGTGCATTTGAAATAACTTTCAATGGTGAGTCCCGAGCTTTCCGTTTACGGGACGTGCGCGGGGCCGCGAGGGCTGTGGGCCGGCGCCGGTGCCGGAGCGCGAGCACGGTCATGTGAAATGTCTCGGCGGGGCTGCGGGGTGTCTGCCCCCGGTTCTGAAACTTCACATGTTAGCACAAACCATAAGAAAGGTGGAAGCCTTACAAAGCAGTTCATCTAAACTCTGTAGAGCAATTCTAAAAAGAAGCATAAATACAAAGCTTATATTTAGGGGAATGCTGGTTGTATGGAATAACTTGGAATGTTCTTTTTTCATATGTGGTGAACATGAATGAAGAAATGAACAACCAGGGAAACTTCCCCCCAGTTCATTACATGCTTTATCTGTTTTGTTTTTAGTGTGGTTAAGACTTGATCTTAATGAATCTGTGGCCATTACCACATTTTTAATGCCCATGGACAGCAGTACTTTTTTTTTCTTCTGAGTTAGGAGTCTGTGGACCTTCTTCTTTAATTTAGGCCTTCAAATAACTAGGTCTTCAAATGTAATCATTGTAAAAGTGAGTTTACAAGTACCTACTGCAATTACAGTTTATTTTTCAGTTTATAACTGTGCATGCTGCATTTCAGCCTGTTGGTTTCTAAGTCAAGTCTTAAACTCCAGGATCTTTTTAAAGATTGGCTGTTTTGCCTCAAAGCAGTTGAATTTGATGGATTTGTAGTCCTAAATCTCAGATTAGGATTGGTAGTAGAGTTTCCGTAGGGATGATGTTTAATAAAGCTCCCGTTGAGCTTTTGGGACAGTGAGGTTCTCTTTTTTCAGATAGTCACAACTTTGTTTTTTGCTGTGGGGTTGGGAACTGCTGCAGGTCAGGAAATAAGTTCACGACAACATCAGAAATGAAAGTTGTGCTTGCCTGGAAGTATTACCGGCTGTGCTGACCCTTACGTTCCTCCTCAGAAGCACTTGCAATTACATTACAAGTGGAACTTTCAAAGCCAGATCTTAACAGGCCTGTTTAGCCTTAAAAGCTGGCCAAAAGTGAGCAGATAGCTACAGTTTAGAAACCTAGTACGTTATCTTGTCACTCATTAGTCTAATTTTAGACATTCTATTAGTAGGAATGGGTATTTTGGGTCTGTAAATCCTTAAGGTATACTTCTAAAGGGAAGCGTTAGGCTGTTCTTAGTTGGAGGGTGTTTGAGTGCATCGAGGCCTGATGTGGTGTTGGGCCAGGGTACATGGGTATCAAACAGTACCAGCTTGCTTAGCTTGCTAGATTTTTTACATTTAACTAGCCCTGAGTGTTTTCTTACCATGCCATGTAATTGTGTGCTTTGTGCTAGATGTTCCAGTGTGGTCTAAGCTGGAGTCTGGCCACCTTCCTTCCATGCAGCAGCTTGTACAAATTCTGGATAACGAAATGAAGCTCAATGTGCATATGGAGTCAATGCCTCACCATCGATCATAGCCCCATCTATCAGCACTGAAACTTCTTGTAAGTGTCTTTACAGCCACTGGCTACCTGTTGACTCGTGTAAAAGACCCCATGGTAGGGATTGAGCCTGCTTTTGATGAACCAATTCCCATTTATAAACTACATTATCCCCCCCCAAAAAAGAAATAAATCTCACCACTCTAGGAACTTCCAGTAAACTGACTTATGTGATTTTGCAGTTACTGTTTTGATGAGAAGTTCTGAGTTAGGTGTGTAGGTTTTTGTGTGTGCTTACCTCTTTCAAAACTGGAAGCTGTTTTTCTTCCAACTAAGGAAAAAAAAAGTGTATTTATGTGTGCAGGAAGCGTAAGTAAAGATTTAAGCAACCAGGTTATTCAGAGCTCAGAATACATATTTCATTACATGCTTTAGAATATTCAAAGTGCAAAGGTTTCCTCTGTAATGTGCACTGTGTGATTTTATGACCCTAGAAATTAGAACACGTTTTCCTGCTTCCCCGCCTCTGGTGTATCCATGTGTGCTGTGCTGCCTTAACCTTCTGCAAATATTCTTCCGGGTTTTTAGGCTTAAAGTGCTGAGCCAGTCCTACATTCTTCACTCAGATGTGGCTTCTGAAGCATTGGGCTAACAGTCCTTTGTAGGAACTTTCATGTGGTAGTAGCTGACCGGCTGGGTGCGAAAGCAGCACAGTGCTTCACTCACGTGGCAGTTCTTTTGCACAAGAACCCTTTGGTTTGAGAGGCTGTGAATGTCTGGCACTGTGTGCGCACGGAGCAGCCGCGAGTGACAGAGCGTGCGCTGCCGCTTCTGCTCGCGGCCACCACGCAGCTTGGCTCCCCAGCTGAGCTGGTCGTGTGGCAGCTGATGAGCCCTGCAGCTCTGTGTGGTGTCATCCAGCTCTGCAACCACCAGCATGGCACAGAGAGGAACGCTGAGGGGTGCAGTCAGATCAAGGGGGTTCACCCCTCGCAGGAGGCCGTGCTCCAGCTGGGTTCCTCTCTGCCTTTTCTTGGCTTCTGCGCCTGGACTTGGCACCCGCTTTCCTGCCCTGTGCGGATTAGCCCTCTGCTAATCCTCACACCCGATTCAGAGTCCTTGCTACCTTCAAGTACGAGTGCAGGGAGCAGGAGGAACCATTGACTTTTGATTGCTTTAATTCAGCAAAAGTCATCTTAGCCATCAGGTGAGTTGTTTCATAAAACTAGTTATGTCCTGTGCTTTGCAGAGATGATGCCTGAAGCCCAGGGTCCTTTAGGAGAGGAGGACTAAAGAACGTGTTTTGTGCAGGAAAGGAGATTATGGCTTGCAAATGTAGTGGCATAATTTTTAAGCTTGTAAAACATGCCAAGATCGTTACTATGTTGATTTTTTTTTTTTAACTGGATATATATTTAAAAAAGGAAGCTCTGTTGATTACCGTCTTTATGGAATGAATACAGGTGATAGTGAAGCGTAACGCTTTTGCCTCCTGTCTCCTTATTTCAGTGTAGTATTCTGGGGAGCGGCGGCCGGGGTACCGCTCGGGGTCCTGAGCGGCCGCCCCTCACACTGCCTTCCCCTTCGCAGGCATTAAGCGGCACTCCCAGGGCAGCGCGGCCCGCGCCCATGAAGGCCTGTGCCGAAGACAGCCCGCTGTTGGTGCAGACTGGATGCTCCGCCGCGGCCGCGCTGCGCCCCGGAAAAGCTTAATGAAAGACCCCGCTCAGTGCTGGCGCCTTCCCGATACTGCACGGTCACGGAGTGCAATAATACTGTATAGTTTTTTTAAGATTTCATCCGACCAGTTCATAGCTCAACAATGCAGGCATTACTAATTGTAACTTATTTTATATTCATGTTTCACACAATGGCAGATTGAGTTGATATCTGATTTTTTCCTTGGAAAAAGTTTGTTTAATCTGTTGTATTTTATATGAATTTATGTTCTTTTTGTAGTTCAAAATGGAATTATAGGAGTGTCTCATCGTCCTAAATTGTAAAATAATTGACAGCTGTCTATCAAATCTCTAATGTGGTTATAGCAGGTTTGTATATTTTTCAAAATATATGGCAGAGTTGAACGTGCATTATATACTAAATTATATGAACAAAATTATATGCAGAGTAATTACATCATTTTGTGACGTCAGTAAAAACGAAAACCAACTGCTTTTAAATTGTGTTGGCCGGCTCAGGAGGCCTTTCCTTGACCAGTCTGAGGAGTTGAAAAGTCAGGCCTTTCTAATGTCCTAAACATAAACTAAGGAAATTAATTTAAATAAAGAGTTCTCATTTACTGTGTGAAGTCCCTGGAGTCCTGGGTGGTCATCAGAGTCTTGGCACCCCCGCTGAAGATGCGTGTGGAGCCTCCTGTGCCGGCCCCCGCTCGCGGGTTGTCTGTGCGGGGCCGGCGGGGCAGCTCTGCGGCGCGGGGCAGCGCGGGGCGGCTCCACGGTGCGGGCCAGCGTGGCACAGGGCCAGCAGACACCCGTGCGTGCGCCGGGCCGCTTGGGGACGCGGGTCCCTCCTTCGCTGCGAGACGCGGGGAGGTGGTGCCTGGTGTGCAGGGCTCGAGCCCAGAGCGCTGGGAAGTGTTTGGCACTTGACGGATAACTGAGGATGCACCCGTTACTTGCATAAGTCTCAAATCTCAGAAAATGCGAGGTCCTTGTGCTATATGCTAGATGAAGGGTAGCTTTTTATGTGTATACAGATATATAGATATATACACCTATAGAAAGGTTGAGGGGGGAAAGAACTTCTTTTGTTAGGAAATAATGTTTTTAGGAGAGTGGGTTTTTGGTGTGGCCTTTAAAACCCCTCCTGTATTTCTTGAAGCTGAATTTCTAGCTCGGTGGACTTCAAGCTCGGGTCTGTGTGATGGCTAGGGAAGGTGAAGGTTGTTTAACATGTTAAAGTGCTTGATGGGTCCTGGGAACCTGAAGCTGCCTTTGGGTAGCGAGGAAGGGAGGGTGACAACGTCTTTTGGGGCGAGTAACGAGGAAGAGCCCCCTCATGTGTGCGCTGTGCAGCAGAGGCAGCAGTTGTCCCCTGCCACACTGCTGCAGCGCAGGACGGGCTCAGTGGTACAGGATGGGCTCAGCGAAGCCCTCGGCGCTGGCCCATGTGTGGCCCGTGGGGAGGGGACCCTCTGGCCCCATGGGGCTCCAGGGCCCGCGGCCGGCAGCCCCATTGCAGTGGGGAAGCCAGAGGGAGCAGCAAGTGGAGCCTTTGCCTGCAGCGAGGGAGGCAGCTCCCGCAACACGGGGCCTGGGGCTGTGGCTCAGCCAGCTGCCCTGCACCCACACTGCTGGTCTGCTGCCCCAGCAGGTACCCGAAGGCAGCTGAGCTGACTGGGCTGACTTCCCGTTGCCTTGGGCTACGTGGGGGCTTTTGTCGCCCTCTCGGCAGGGGAACAGGGCCGCGGTGCTGCCTTGCAGCAGCCCTGTCCCGGGAGCTCTGCACGTCATCCTGCGGGGCCGTCCCCGGCAGAAGGGCCAGCCAAGCACAGCGCCCGCGGCAGCGACACCGGCCTCACGGGCAGCGCTTGCCCTCCTACAAGGCCACACACAGAGCTGCTCAGACCTGGCCGTTTATTATAGCCCTCACCAGCCTGTGAACCTCTTCGCTTACGTCCGAAGTCCTGCAGAGCTGGGTGATCTTCAAGGCCTGGCTGCTAAGGTACGTCGGAGGCTTCATCTTGTCCCACTGCTCGTTCGAAGGAAAGGTTAAGCACCCACGCAGCTTGTCAAAGAGCTGCTGCATCCGTATCCTGAAGGCGAGCAGCAGGAGCTGCTCCTCAGCCAGCGCAGGCGGCCGGTCCACGTCGCGGCCCTGCGGAGCGGACGCGGCCAGCGTCAGCGCGGAGGGCTGGGCTGCTCCTGGCCCCCCAGCCAGCACCTGCCCCGAGGGAGCCGCATGTCCCTGCGGAGCAGGACACCGGGCCGGGCTGCTCCCGGGGGAGCCGCGTGTCCCTCTGGAGCAGGACGCCCTCCCAGGGGCACCACGGCCTCTGCTGGCCTGGGCCCCGCTCCAGCTGCGGAGGCAGGGCTGGCTCCTCCTGCCACTGCGCACCCCCTGCAGGGGCTGCTTCCCGGCAGTACCTGTGCTCTCGTTCCCACGTTGAATTTGGCTTGTTGCCCCATGGCGAGGAAGGAAACGGTGATCTTGTCCTGGCCCACGATCCGGACTCCCACGTGCCGGTTCAGGGATATGAAGATGGGACTCAGCGGGACGGGGGGCCCTGGCGACACTCCAGCGTTCGGCCACGTCCACGTTCTCACCCGGTTGCCTGCCTGGTCCAAGTACTGCCCGCCATGAGTATCCATGTGTATCCTAAGCGGGAAGCAGGAAGTGGCGGCTCTGCACGGAGCTGCGGCCGCACCAGCGCGGTGCCCAGCTCCCCAGACGGACCTGCGCGCGCAGCAGGGCTGGCGCCAGCTGAGAGCTGCTCTTGGGCTCCCCCGCCATACACACACACACACACACACACACACACACACACAGCTCCCTGCTCCTACAGCGCAGCCCCCAGCCCTTCTGCTCTGGAGGTGCCCCAGGCGGTTGCACTCCAGGACCCTGAAGGTCTTTTCTAACCAGAATGACTCTGGGATTCTCGAGCAGGGCCCCACGCTCCCGACGCAGCGGCCAGGACAGCCCAGCGCCTCCCAGGCGTGTTGGGCTCCTGGCAAACCCTCCTGGCTCCAAGTATTTCTGTGGTGCCGACAGAGGGAATGGGCAGATGTGAAATCTCACTGATTTCCTCCTGGCCAGGGCTTCCTGCCCCACTGACCGGGCTGCTGTGTCACATCACGGCGCCCTCAGCAAACCTGCCTGCGCTCGGGGGGACTGAGGCTGTTTCCAGGGGCATTAACAAGCCTCTGGTAAAAACCACTTCCTTTCCCCGCAGCTTGCCTCTCCCCGACGCTACGTGTTTTTCCTTTAATTTTTGAGCACCGTTAAAAATGCCCTTTATGGCCCCAGAAATGCAAGATGCTGAGCAGAGCGCGGGGAGGCGCTGCGTGACGCCGACCTACCAGACGGCGCCGTTGGGGTGGTAGCAGGTGCTCCTGCCCGTGGACTGGAAGACGGCGCGCAGCGCGGCGCCGCTCGCCCCGTCCTCCTGCACGATGCAGGCAAAGCGGCCTGCCTCGCGCACCACCAGCACCGCCAGCTTGCCCGACGGGTAGCCGTGCCCAGATAAGGTCCTTCGTATTAGTAAACAGTTCAGAGCACTGCTTTGGGGTGCAAAAAGTGACATTATCTAGATTATCGCGTTGAAGCCAGAATGGGGGTCCAGTTTCAATTGGGAGGCTGCCAACCTCTTCTACATTAAAGTTTTCTATACACTGGTACAAAACACTTAGAGATACAGATACTTTTGCTTTTTAACTAATAACCTAGGCTCATATTAAAGATACATTCTGGGGGTCTGCAAGGTTCATGATTCAAAGCACGACTGACTTACTGAACTTGAGTAAGAGTAAACAGGGGTCGGGTCTTTTTTCTCCCAGAAGAAAAAAACAAACAAGTGGGTGAGAGAAAAAGGCTCTGCCCCTGAAGCTGCCTCGCTTGAATGTATCCCAGCAGCGGGTATGATGCTTCTCATTCATCAGCCCTTCTCTCTAGCAAGGCCTGTTACTGTGAGCCCATGTATCTATGGCACTTGGTTTGCTGCAGCCACGAGCAGCGGTCTAGGGAAAGTTGCCCCAAGCCCCTGTCTGCTTTGGGAGCAGAACTCAGACTCACTTTTTACCTCCCTGAGTCAGAAAGAAGTGAATCACAGTAAGGAAAAATAAGTTCAGTGACTTAAATTGTGGTTTAGCTAATGGCAAAGTCGGCCTAGAAGCCATAGGGTGCTTTGGTGAAAGCTGCTCTGTTCCTGTTCCTTGCTGGTCCTGCAAACGGCTGCTTTGTGCTGGCCTGCAGCCGCTGCTTCCCTCCTTCCAGCGCACTGGGAAGCGCTGCGCTCTTCCCGGCCCTCCCGCGAGGCCCCGGGGCTGCAGGCGCCTGCAGCCCAACGCGCTGCCCAACGCCTGCGGGCCCTTCCCTCAGCAAAGCTACCGCCTGCTCCAGAGAAGTCTGAACCAAGAGCTACATAAGCCGTTCAATTACTGCCTTTTGCCTTTTTCCTTTGGATTCTAGCAGTACACCTGTGGACCAGATTACTCTATGGTAAAGCAGACTAGAAAAACTTAAAATCACGGTTACATCCCTGGACTAATACAGGCAAATGAGCCTCGTAAAGGATACAACAACTGCGCTGTTCTGTCTGGAAGGATGGTCAGAAACTTCCCTCCGTGCTTGTAGTATTTTTCCAGGACTTCGCCCTTCGCTAGCTAGGGTTGGAGGGGAGGTGTCAAAGCGCAGGAGCGCTGCCGGGCCCCGCTCCGCTCCGCTCCGCACCTCGCTGGCTGCCACGGCCACGTCGCAGCCGCTGTCGCTGTCGCTGTCGCTGCGCTCCGTGCTGGCGCTCGCGGCGGGCGGCAGCGTCCAGCCGCTGCGAGACGGCGGCTCCCGGGACAGCAGGTAGGAAATGGAATCGCTTTCGCTCGACACTGAGGAGCACAGAAGGTCGGGGTGGGCGGCTCCGACAGCGGCCTGTCCCCCCGAGAAGAGGCTCTAAATCTGGGCTCTGCTGGAGCCTGCGGCCGGGCGTTCCTGTCTCACAAGGACAGTCCAAAGTGGCCACCTCTTTCAGAGGATTAGGAAAAAGCAAAGTATTTTCCCCAGTTTTACCTAGCTATCTGTGTGAGTGAATAATGACATTTGCTCTGGAAAGCACTGCCGGACCTCTGGGGTCTGAAATAGCCTTGGTGCCCTGCCTCTCCTGTGACAACACAGGCATGTTGTAAGCTCGGTTGTGCACGCTTCATCTCAGACATATACATTTGATAAAAAATGCCTTTTCTTCTTTTTTTTTAACGTGAGGAACCATTTAACTTAGCAGAATCTGATTTAATGGGATTGCACACTAGGTAATGAACTAACATGCCACTGCATAAATCCTCCTGTTTGATTAGAGCACCTTAAGACACAAGCAACTCAGTTTAGCTTAATGTTGCAATAATAAATACATAAATAACTGCAAACTCACATTCAGGTAAACTTGTTGGCTCCGTTGCCAGGAAAGCTAACTGTTTGGCCATTTGTCTCTCCTGCCGCCTGCAAAATAGAAATGTTCTGGACATACATATCACCAGTCTTGTTCAGAAAGATAAAAAAGTAGTGGATATCCTTAGGAGACTATCTGATCCTTATTACATTACCCTTACTAGGAATGCAAGCCACTGAATATGCTTTTCTCTCCACTCACATAATTGCAAATAACTGTTCGAGGCCGTGGAATGGCACCAATATAATAAAACCTCAAAAAAAAAAAAAAAAAAAAAAATAAAAAAAAAAAAAAAAAAAAAAAAAAAAAAAAAAAGAATTCCTCCAATACAAAGTACTATGATGAAATATTTAGTGAACAGACGTTATGACTACAATGGCATCAATCCTACTGATAATAGAGCTATACACTGTAATGGGTTTATATGAGAGGTTTTTATATGAAGATTTTATGTGGAAAAAAAAAGCAATGCTGCCCATTAGACCAACAAAACAGATAATGTCCAAGAATAGTCTGTTCCTGTCTAGCTGCCTACGTATTGGATGTGTAAGCGTGGCTCCGTTTTACGTTCTGTTCATAGACGACGGGGGTGTAAGCCTTCACCCCCCCATACCTCTGGTAGGCCCTTTCCTTCGCCAGGAGCCTCTCCGTCTCGTTGCCGTGGGACTCGTGGGGGCCGATAGCAATGGGATTGCTCCAGGCAGCCTCGCGCTTCCTCCTCTCCTCCAGGATGAACTCGTAGAGCTCTTGGTAACGCTCGCAGCAGAATTTCTGCGGGGCAGGAGAGCAGCGTCACTGGCGGGGCGCCCGCAGCCAAGCTCCGCTGATCCTTCCCACCACCTCACCGATTTATAGTCTGCTGACGGCAGGCAAACATCGTCAAAGGAAGGAAACAGTTTCAGCACGTTACCGCAGTATTCGCACTTTGGAATATAGTCCTCCGCTATCTAAAGTCAAGGAGAGGAGAGAAGGAGCACACAAATCCATGCTTTACCTTGGTGAAAGAAGGCTTTGCTCAAATATTTAAAGCATGTAAGAAGAGCTTCAGAAAACAAAAGCTGTGTCTGTGATATTTTGGAAAGATTTAACTCAAGCCATTAGGTCCAGGAAACCTCCAAGAACAAAAGCAGATCAGTATTAATTTAAAATCTCAATGTTGCTCAAAGAAGTAGAATTACAATAGTAATTATAAGATCCCTTCATTCCAAATGTAAGGAAAACTTTGGAGTATGCAGGACACTACGGTTTGAGTGTGCTCATTCATCAACCATTTCAAACACGTCACTTGGCGTTTGCGGAGAAGTTCCTTCATTGTTGTACTTGGTGCACCACGGTGAAAATCCATGGCGGGTTTCATCATCAATCAGACTCATGGTCAGATCTGTGGACCAAACCCGCTTCATGTTTGACCAGATGCAAAACAAGGCTTCTACACTGATGTGTTTTGAGGATGATTCTGTAAATATTTTAAATAATTTTCTTAAAACTTTTTTTTTTTTTTTTTTTGATTCTCAGCTATAGAAGGTGACACTGCCATGAGCACACTGCTAGATTTACTGTTTGGCTTCTCCACTCCTCAGAGAGACAGCAACCAAAAGCATAAGGTTGAATGAGTACTTCTCACAGACCACTTAGCTAGGGCTATACATCTACATACTGTTTAGTATATGTACACCAGAAATTACAGTTACATTTATTTATCATTAAAATTATCTTCTGAGCATACAACTTTGAAATGCTGAAATTTGCCTTCCCACCTCGTGCCTAGGAATAACACCTCTTTGACTATATTCCCCTCAGGGTTACCTGGAATTCTGTGCTCTGCTTATGTTGTTTGACTGTGAACCTACCAGTTACATTAAGTTTTTATCTCTATTTTAGTCAAAGGGACAAATTCTGGTAGGAAATCTTCAGTGCAGGAACCGTGAGGGGTAGAAGCTGTACAGCCTCCTGCCATTTAGGTATGTGCAACAAGCATCATTTCAACAGCCTAACAAAAGAAAGACTCTTGGTCAAGAAGAAACTCTTGTACTGGCTTGACAAAGGCCATTTTTTAAACTTTTATTTACTTGTATTTTTCCTATATGTGGACCTTAGGATAAAACCCACTCAGCCCTCACCTCAATCTGGATGTTTTCTCGGGATGACTGTGGTCTGTAGGCCAGCAGAGTAGGCAGCCCAACAGAGGGGAGTGTGCACAGCGACTTCCTGAACAGCTTCACAAAATCTTCTTTGAACTCAAAGGGAAAAAGGACAAGATCAAGGTGGAGTCAGCTCTCTGCTCAGGTGTCAAACCATTAGGAACAAAACATGCACTGCAGGAACTGAGTCCTTACCTCCAAGTCACACAGGATATCTAAATGGCTGAACTCTTCTGACAGGGCTGCAAGTAATAGCAATAAAGAGAATTATTAACAGGGCTGTTGGGGTCCCAAAAGCAGATGTGCTGGCCCCTCAGGTATCTTCTCTTTCAGCAAGCCACCCTCTGTCAGCTGCCTGACATTCACCAGGAACTTGAACCAAGTTTAAGTGCATCATTGGATCAGAGAAACCAGTCCTACTGAAGCCATGGCCGTGGCTTACTGCCTAGAGCCCACAGCTTGGAGCACCAGCCTAACACTGCTTTATTCTACAGAGCATTTCCAGACTCATCCTGGCAAGAAAGAGCCTTAGAGGCAGCAGAAGTTTCTTCCCGTCCGAGTGCAGCCCACACTGCAAGGGCTGGGGAAGGTGCAGGGACCGTGAGGCTGCAGGAAACGCCGTCCCGCACGCTGGGGTTTCTGCTGCTGTCCTCAGCAAGCCCGTGCTCCCAGCAGGCGGGCAGTGCTGCGGGCAGCGGCCGCAGCTCCTCAGCACCCCAGGGAGCCTCCGCTTCCCTCCCGACACACTGCTTGTCACACCGCCCGCCAGGCGAACTGAGCAGCTCCTTACCTTCAATTTCAGTCCCCCTAATCCTGCTCCTTTTGTGTTCCCCTCTAAGTAACCTAGCTCAGCTTTCCACAATATATTTGGCCACATAAAACCCCAGGCAGGTTTCTAATTCCTTTCTACATTCTTCTCTTTGGAAAGCATCAACGAATCAGAATATCTCTTCGAAAGGAATGGAGTAAAATAAATAAATAAATAAATAAAATAACATGACAGACCCTGCTTAACACCCCAACTCACAGGCCTGCAATGGGAGCTACAGCTCTGGAATACATTTGGGAATTAATTACATGCTCCTAGAGAAAAAGTGGAATGGTGGGAATCACACTTCTTGGGGGATAACTGATGTGGCTGCTGTTCTTCTTGACTACTTTTTTTTAACTCCAGTAGTTCACAGATCTAGGTGCCAGTCGCCCTCGGTATTCAGTGATTTCTAAGGTGCAGAGAGCAGCTGCTCTGACCTGGCACCCGAAAGCGAGGCGAGCTGCAGGTGAGGCGGCTTCCCGGGGGAGCCCGCCCCGGCGCTGCGCCCGCGAGCAACGCGAGGGGCCCTGGGCACAGCCGCACGCTTGTTTTACCTCCCCTAGGGCTTCTGCAGCACCCACATCCTTCCATGTGCTGCTGCTGAATGCAGACCCCAGGTAGATGATTAACTGCTGGCACAAGCGTGATTATTCTGTACTTTGATCCTTACAGTGATGCTCGTGTCAAAGACACGTAAGGTGCTATCCTGCCTCCAATACCGTCTGCAAATGCATTCACAGTGAAATTCCAAACACCCTCCTCCAAAGGCTGAAGAGGGAGAACTTCATCTGCTGCAGGATGTAGGTGCCCCTTTTCTGCCAGGATGGAGCTGCATGCAGAGCAGGCCGTGTTTGGTGGCCCTTATCTCTTCCCCTGTTCTTGGGGGCACACGAGATGGAAGAGATGCTCCCCTATAGAGAACAGCTGCCTGCCTTGGAAAGGAAGCGTGAAGGAGGCTTGATGTGGTGCCCAGAAAGAGACAGGATCAGACAAAAGCTGGCGCTGAAGCAGCTGAAGCACTGCTCTCCTGAGCAGATGCCTGCGCTTGGGCTGGGGAGCCAAGGAGCCAGCTACTCAGGCACGTGCCAGGATGACTCAGCTGAGCAGGAACAGAGAAAAGGTGACGTGTTTTCAGCTCTCCTCAAGGCTCTGCGGTACCTTTCCCTTCTCTCTGGAGAAGAGAAGGCTGAGAGGGGATCTGATTAATGTGTTTAAGTTCAGGAAAGGAGAATGCAGGGAGGAAGGGGACAGGCTGTTTTCACTGGTG
>VZSG01000519.1:129950-140541 GCA_013398315.1 Nothoprocta pentlandii | reverse complement strand
GCACCGCGTCCCGCGGGGAGCAGCCCGGTGCCCCGTACTCACCGCGCGTGCCGTCGTGCGGCGCCGGGGCAGCGCTGCGCCCGCCCCCCCGGGCACCTCTCGCGTCCCCGCGCGTGGCGTGAGGCGCCGCCCGCTGCCGTGTCCCGTGTCCCGCGTGTGTCCCGCTGCCGGCCGCGCTGCTGCTGCCCCGCGGCTCCGCTGCCTTTTCTGGGGGAAAAGGAGCAATCCCCGCCCCCGGCATCACGCTCTGCCCTGCTCCCGCCCCGCCGGGGAGGCTCCGAGCGGTGGAGCCGGTGCCAGGAGAGGAGCTGGGGCCCGGCTGGCCCCGTGCGAGCACGGGTGGTGCTGGGCGGCGGGATGCACTCCCCCGTGCTCCATCTCGCCCGCTCGGCACGCTGTGGGGCGCCCCAAGGTGCAGGCAGCGGCGCAGCGTGGGGCTGCGGCGGCTCCGTGCCCGTGCTCGGAGCAGGGGGCTGCTCTCCGAGTTAATGCGGGTCTGCTGCCCCCGGCCTCGCTGGCGTGCCCAGTGAAACGTGGTGTCTTTGGAGACATCATGCCATTGCTGGGAGTGCGCTCATGCCCGTGTCGTGTCCAGGGCTCCCACATCGAAGCCGTGATGCCCGTGTACGTGGTGCTGTGCTCAGAGCCCGGCCACGTGCGGGGCTCTTGTTCTTGGCTTGGCCTCGCAGCCCGCGACCCAGCTGCAGCCGGGGCCTGCCCGCCGCCTGCCGCGTGCACAGCTTCTCCTGGTGCTTCAGAAGAAGACACAGGGCTTGAGAGGAGCCGTGGGAGTGGGTTGGGGCCAGCTCCGTAGCATGAGGAGGGCAGGAGTCAGCAGGAGAAGCTGTTTCATTTTTATAGCAGGACTGAAATCCCCTGACAGCCGGTCTGTGTTCGTGCACGCTTGGAGCTATGACAGCTCGTCGGGCAGTGCGAAGGAGAGTACGGGTAGTCGTGGGGAGGCTTGCTGGGCTTTGATCTGCGCTCCCTGGTGCAGCCAGCGTGCCATGATCCCCTGGCAAGGCCGTGGTGCCCAGAGCTGGTGTTTTGGGGCTTCATGTCCTGCCCATTGTAGGGCCCCCCTGAATCACTTCTCTGGAAGTCCCACCGGAGTCTCTGCTCTGAGCGGCTCTCGGAACAAACGAGAGCCTTGGGACCAGTTCTGGCCCGGTCTGCTTGTCTCCAGCTTAAGTGCAGCAGCCCTGGGGAAATCCCAGGGGAATGATGCAGGAGACGCTTTCGGATGATCCCCCAAAAAGCATGTGGGGGACAAGCCCTTCTCCTGTTCCCTTCCCACCTACTGCCTGGACCCAGGAAGGAGCCGTGGGTCTCACAAGGATCAGCCTGGTCACAGGAGCTTTGCCGGCCTCTTGCATCCTGAGGCCATGTTTGTAATTTGTTCTAAAACTAAAACAAACTTTTTCGTTTTCTTCTCCTGAGAAGCAGCCAGCAAAACCTCAATATTCCTTCTGGGACCAAGGTCAATATTCAGGTTACGACCCACGGCAAACTTTTTCCGAAAGCTTCTACGTCTAAGCCTCAAACTAAAATAAGCAATGTTCTGCTTGTGTCCAGATGAGATCCTTGCAGAAGATGAAGAAAAAGTGCAGCCTGCCAAGAGAAGCGAGTTTCAAAGAGAAAAATATCAAGTAGCTTCTAGGCAGAGCAAAACTGCCAACTAGCTTGAAATTACTTCTTTTCTGCTGCTCAAGGGCAAGGTTCACTTTATATGGAACACCCCAAACTCTTACTGAGGGAGGCTGCTGTTCAAGGATGCAGTAAGTAGGAGAATTTATTCAACAGTGAGAGAGTAGTTTATGGCTCCAAACGGCATTTGCCTCGTTTCACGGGTTGGAGCGGTCAGTGAGCAGCTGAGCAGCGTTTTGGTCAGTTCCTCAGAAGATCAGGACCCGAGTCTGTGATCCGGAAGTGGCTGCCAAGCTTTTTGCCATGGACATGGTCTGTCCAAGACCGCCGACTCCAGCTCAGCTGTCGTGGAAGAAAATGTCACGGCACGGGAGAAAACTCGTGTTTGAGCCCGGGGCTCCTCGGAGCAGCCCGGCGCGTCGGTCAGCCCCGCGCCTCGGCTGTAGTCCCGAGGCAGAAGGGGGTACCTCGGTTTTCCCCTTGTGTTTTGTTGCGGTGCCCGCCCGCAAACCGCAGGAGCAGAAGTGAGGCCCTCCGTCCTTCCCAGGCTCAGGAGGCTCAGGGGAGGTGGTTGCAAAGCAGATCGCAGGAGATGAGCATTTCCAGGGACACCATACATGTATAAGCACAGCAGATGCACGGCCAAGGAGTGCAAGTGTTAATGCTACCACAGTCACTATCTTCTATTTTGTAAGCGAGAAGAGGAGCAACACCATTTTTAGTAGGTTACTTTCGTATGAAAAACTGTGATTCTCCATCTTCCCTGATGTGACTGAAACTCATCTCTGTGCTTTCCTTCCGCAGCAGAGATGACTGTGCATCCTGTTGGTCTTGATCCTAGCCGCGTGGCGTGGCCCAGAGCCCCTGGCACCACAGAGGTTGCTCGCTTTGCCGAGGGAGCCTGTGCACACCCTGGCTCACGTTGATGCGCTCGTGTGCTCACAGAACAACGGAGCGCAGAGCAGCCGAGCGCTGCCTGCCGCGTGTCCCGGCCCGCGGGGCTCCGGCGGCCGCGCGGCTGCTGCTCCGGGCCAGCTAACGGGATGGAACTGGGTTCTGCGCCTGGCTCTACGTTGTTGTCTTTCCCTTTCAGTGGAAACTTTTATGGAACCGTTAAGTCATGGGATTGTGTTGTCCTTTTGTTATAAATAAGAACCGTAAACTTCCTTTGTGCTCTGCTTGAAAAATTCCTTTTGTAGCGTCATAAGGTCCCCAGACCCAGACTTCATGCTCTGGAGTGTCTTAGTGAGAAAGCAAACGAGATTATTTCCTGGCGCTCAACATTGCTGTCCATTAAACCTCTTGCCCCATCGGGGCTTTGGCTGCTAGACTGAAAGTGCAACTGCCTTGAATGGGCAGCAGCTTCCAGGGAACATCGCATCTGGCGCTGGGCTCCGCTCCCGGGCGCTGCCTCCCCCTCCGCGCGCTGGAGAGCCGCGCGGGCCGCGGGGCACCGAGTGCGCGTCCCGAGCTGGGGGCTGTGGTGACCCGGGCGCTGCCCCCTCCAGCGCGGCCTCGCTCACTCCTCATGACTGCTGCCGGGTCCGCAGCTTTGCGCAGCAGCCTCTGCCGAAACTCGGTGGGGTATTTTTAGAAGCGGAAGAGTTTTTGGCAGCTGATTCATTACCACTATTTTTATTTATTCCACAGATCTCTGTAGATTAAGATGGTCCTCAGAGCAGCAAGCTTGTGACTAAAAAGCGATTGCCTAACGCGCTCACAGGTGCAGCCCTGTGAGTTGTCAGGGCGAGGCTGCGGCAGGGCTGTGCATGCAGGTTGTCTTTGGGCACGTCCTGACCCTCGCTCCTTACAGAGGGAAGAACTTGTCAGTTGAAGTCAGATCTGGCCCTTTAGGTTAGGCTGTTTCCTTTACTTTGTGAAGTCATTTGGGGAGATTTGCACCCAAGGCATTTAAAAGTAAAACGATCAGATTGTTTGGATGGACAGCATCATCCTGTTGCTTTGACTGGTAGTTAAATGCCCTAACTCGATAACCTTAAGAGGCCAGAAAGAAATAAAGGCAACCCTTGTCTCTGGGACAAAGTGACGAAGACAGTTGTGTGTTTAAGGTGCAGAGGCGAAGGACAGAGTGTGTCGTGTGGCTTTAACCGGCCGTCTTCTTTCCAGCATGGTTAGTAATACCTCTTTCCTCATTCTCAATTTTATCTGCTGTGTTACATTTCCCTTTCTGTTTCCTTTGTACGGGTCTGATGACAACTATCATACTTAAAATAATCTACAGAGCATCAAGTTTCTTATTTAATTAGAACAGGCTGCTTCCTGCTCGGTTCTGGCCGGAGATGGATAACATTATCGAGAGGTCATGTGCGAGTAGCTGTGTACACGTACAGGGTGAGAGTAGCGAGGGCTCCGTGTTTGCTGTGCGTGGGCCTGGGCAGGGCGCTCCTTGCTGCAGCAGCCCCGTGTGCTTTGGCTGCACAAGGATGGCGCCGGCTCGCTGCACGCCCGCCCGGCGGGGCCGGCGATGCCACGGCAGAGCGGGCTGCCCTTGAAATCAGTCTGGCACACGGGGTGCCAGGCCACCCAGCCACAGCGCCCGGCACCGCGCGCCCCGTGTGCCGAGTGCCGGCGCCTTCCGAGAACCGGGGCTTCGCTTCTCGGAGACGGGCGCGTTGCCGGCCCGGCCCTGCCCTGCTCCCACTGGTGTCATCCCGTCTGGAAGCAGCCCCGAGAGCCGGTGGCTGCGCCCCGGACGCCCGGCCCCGCGGACGCGTCACCGCGGCGAGCCCAGGACGGGGGGCGCGTGGCCAGCGCGAGCGTGCCGGCAAGCACCGCCACAGCCCTTCTCAGAAGGCCTTCGCTTCTGAAAATGCTTTTGTCATTAAAAGGAATAAAGAACTACATGTAAAGAGGAAGGAAGGGCAGAGCGGAGAGTCGAACAGCGGAGGGGATATGTCCAAGAAGGTCGTAGGGCGAATGTTTGAAGGGCGAGTCCAGCCCAGGCCCCTGCGGTGCTGCGAGGACCAGCCGCGGGCGCCCCCAGGCCCCGGCTCTCGGCAGGCCTGCGGCTTCTCGGGAGGAAAGTGCTTCAACGGGACAAAATCCCACGTCAAATCTAGACAAATTACGTATAGCTGTGTGGTATTTGAGAAGTACTCATGAAATAGCATGTTCTTTTGTAATTCATTTTTAGCCCTGGGAAAATATGTCTTGAGCTGCATCCTCACGAGCTGTTGTGTATGCAAGTGTGCGCAAAGCGTGGTGCTGATGGATGGGTGCCGGCACGTCCTGTCCCGCGCGGCGCGGGCTCCTGGGCCTCACGGACCATGGGAGAGCGCAATGGCCACGACTGCTCCTTAGCTGTGGGGTGAGCGCAGCTTGCCACAAAGCTGCTTGCAAAGAGGCTTTGTTTCGTGGTGCATCGTCTGTTTAGAATATTTTCAGGTAGGATAAGTAACTAGAAACGTGTCTCCTGCCTTTCTCAGTGAAGTTTTCTCTCCTGTTCAATGTAAGTAGTTTTATGTTATAATATCTACATTAACGCAAGTATTATAATACTTACACTTCAACTTTTTGTTGTATTTAAAATAGAATATAAGACTAAGTTTTCCAAAATGTGACAGAAAATCCTGCCTCTGTAGAAAGCTTTATTTAGGATGTTTTAATGAAGTATTTTATCCTCTAGCTCGCAAGCCGCGTTCTCTGTAAGCTGTTTCTGCTGTGCGGGAGGGAGGCGCCTGCACGTCGGCGGCTGCCGAAGGCTGTTGCCCTCTCCTGTCTGCTCGGCACCGGTGCACCACAGGGGCCGCTTGTCGGCCGTCCTCACTCGCTCCGTGTCCGCTCTGCCCCGGGCTGGGGAGCCCTCCTGCACCTCTGCCCACCCCGGCGTGTGCAGCAGCCTCAGGCAGCACCCAGCTCCCCTGCAAAGCGGCTGCTCCTGCAGGTGCCGCGCAGGGTTCAGCTCTGTTTGTGCTACTCTTAAAGCAGCCGGAGCTGCATTTAAGTGGCACCAAGCTCAAAGCAGGGTGTTTTTGGACTGCTTGCGAGGTGGGCAGCGCAGCAGCAGCACTGCGACACTGGGCTCTCAGCAGGGCCTTGCTGCTCCTTCCACAGCGCCCGCACCCGCCAACGCCGTGGGCCATCAGGTAGAGTGAAAGCTGGTTTGATGGGGCCTCCTGCAGCGCAGAACGGAGGAGAGGGACAAGATGCTGCAGCCAGGACTGCGTTTGTTTCCTGTGGGTGCTTTGCCAGCTCTGGCTCCTAGGCCGGGTTGAGAAGTTTGAGTGGGAGCTTATGTGGAATTTGGGACATAAGGGGTTTTTTTTGGTTAATTTTGGTTAATGGGGATGTTCTTTAAATTACAAGGTACCGAGAAAGGATTTTGTAGGCTTCTGTTGGCCCCAAACCACTCTAAAGTGAACTCGATTGCTGCGCGTGGATCGTGGCGCTGGAAGCGCGTGGTGCCCGCCGGAGCAGGTCGGCACGCGCCGGGTGTCTGCACGACCCCGAAAGAACGGCCGTGCTCAGGTACTCCAAGGTGTTTTATTTACACGATTTACAGGGGTGCCCGCGAGGGGCTGTCACACGTCCGTGTACTCGTGGTAGATGCGCACTTCTGACCTCCGGACACTCTGCAGGGACCGGATGCTCTCGCTCCTCGTTCTCATGTTTGACTTTCTGAACAGTCTTCGTGAAAATGATCTGCACATGAAAAAGTATATTATTGGGTCCAGGCAAACATTGCATGCCGACAGGAACAGTGTCATTTCCTTGCAGTAATACAGTATTTTATGTGCAGAGTCGTCTAAAAGTTTATCTAGGTGGCTGAAAGTGAAGGGCATCCTGCACAAGTGGTAGGGCAGAAAGCAAGTGAAGAACACGGCCACGACCACGCGTATGCTCTGGTTGTGCTTGCGCTTCCTGCTGGACGAGCTGATGAACTGCTTGCTGGACTTGTAGATGTACCTGGATATCGCGATGTAGCATCCGATGAGCACGACGAGCACCACCACAAAGGTGCCGGTGTTGATGTAAACGACGGCCGCGTGCCACTTGGCTCCCAGCGGCGACTTGAGCTTTATGCAGTCGTCCACGTTGGTCCTTGTCGGGTAGCCATTGGTGAGGATGAGGTTGGGCAAGGCCAGGAAGGCCATGACGACCCAGACGCAGGCCGAGAGGATCTTGGTGAAGGTGATGCTGTACATCCTGGAGTCGCCGAAGGGCTTCACCACCTTCAGGTAGCGGTCGATGCTGATGAGCCCCAGGAAGACGATGGTGGTGTACATGTTTGCGTAGAACAGGACCGTGGTGTAGCGGCACAGGAAGGAGTTGAAGTGCCACGGGCCCAGCCGCGAGTCCTGCACGATCTTGAAGGGGAATGTCAGCGTCATGAGCAGGTCTGCCACCACGATGTTCTTGAGGTAAAAGATGAAGCTGGTCTTGTTCCTGATGTGGAAGAAGATCCAGACGGCGAGCCCGTTGAGCAGGAGGCTCGCCAGGAAGATGATGAGGTAGAGCACTGGCAGGACGATGGTGGTGAAGTCGTCACGCGTGCCGTTCCCCGGCGGGCCTGCCGTGCTGTTGGCTGGGACGGTGTCCGCGGGGCTTGGGAGGTAATCTGCAGGAAGGAGGGGAAAGAGCCGTTTTGGGGAGCTCTGCGGGCACTTCCCTGCATCGCAGAGGTGCTCAGGCCAGCTCTGAGAGCCCAGTGCTGCGCGGCTCGGTACTCCCGAGCATCCCCTGTGCCAAGGCAAGCACCTTGGAGCGCTGCGGCGTGCTGCTCGGCGCAGCTGCCGGGCGCTGCAGGTGCTTGGCAGGGGATGAGGGGCGAGGAGAGCATCAGCAGTGCCGGGAGCGCCGGGGCTGCAGCGGGAGCTGCAGCGGGGCCGCTGCCAAGGGGCACCTTGTGCGCACGCCAAGGGGCACCTTAAGGTTTCATGCCTAAACATTTATGAAGAAACTTAAGCCCATTGCAAATTGTCTTGTAAAGCTCTAGCGCTTTGCCCTCGTGCCAGCTGGTCACTTGGCAGCATTTAGATAGCGGTGTCTGACTTGTGTCCTACAAACAGCGATAGGAAGACAGGGCATTACCATCAGCCCGCCTCAATCCCTTGCGTTTCCCACGTAATCATTTTTACCTGGCAGTTTTCCATAGGACAGGTTGTACCCCATTATTTGTGTTGCTCCGGGTTTGGGGCTGAAATGCCTTTCAGGAGTCGCGCGGGATCTGGAGCTCAGCATGGGCTGCACCAGCCTGACGTCCTGCGGGGGGAAAGAATGAATTCAGGAAAGGCAATGGCAGCTTTCTCTCCCCAAATGCCAAAGGTGTGAAGGAGCTCTGAGACAGCAGTACGCGCCAGCAGATAGAGGAGCAGTTAAGACGGGGCTGATGCCTGCTGCTGGCTCCCCGCGGCACACGCGTAGCGCCTGCTGCCTCGCATGCTCCTTATCCATCGCTTTCGTTTAGACAGGCAGCTGCACCCCTGAGTGTGTCTCCTGCTCGGGACGTGTCTGTCTGAGCAGGTTGGGTGCTGTGACGAAGGGCGCGAGGATCGCAGCCTCGCCACGCAGTGCCTGTAGCGAGCGGGCTGCGTCGCCCTCGTCCTCAGCAGCACCATCTTGTGCTTTCTGTTCCAGTCCACGCTTGTTGCCTTCTGTAAAAATACAGAGCTGTATTTTCACCTAGTTTTGTGGTTTTTGCAAGAAAACGACCTGTGGTCTGCAGCAGGCATTCAAGCCTCGCACAGGAGGTGGGCACCCAAGCACAGGGCAGCCGGGAGCTGGGCGCTGCGCTTGCGGGGCGACGGTGCAGGATGTGCAGACGGGTGGCCCTGCCCGGACCGCGCGCCCTGTCGAGCCCGTTCCCGGATGCAGCACGTCCGCACTCGCAGCATGTCCGCACTCATAGCGTGTCCGCGCTCGCAGCGTGTCCGTGCTCGCAGCGTGCCAGTGCAGCCGCTCTCCGTGCGTAACACTGCCCCGGGGTGGCACTAGATGGCACTGAAGCAAATCCTCACGGTTCACAGCTTTGCTCAATAAAGGTTCCCATAAAGGTTTGTCTTTATGTGGCTTCTTGTTTCTTGGTATTGTTTGCTCAGATAAAAATTAGCATGAATAATGAATTTGTCAGAGATTTTAGGTATTTTGGCTTGTCTCGTGAGAAGTCCTGGGAGGTGGTAGCGTTTTAGGGGATGAGAAAAAACTTCTTTACTGTTTGTTGTTTGTAACTGCAGCTCTCCGTTCCTTCCCGGAGGCTCTGGGATCAAAAGGAGGGATGGTTTTAGCAGAAGATGCCTATCTCCCGTCTGGATGCAAATCAGGGGCTCGTTCCAGCTGCTCAGGCTTCCTGCAGGGCTGCCTGCTTGCTGGTGCTGCCCTGGAAGCTGCTGCTTTGCTGGGAAGCGGCTCCCGGTCCGGGTGCTCTCGCAGCCCCCCAGGCCGGCAGCCCCAACAACCTCACTGGGGTTGCTGTGTGAGGTGACAGGCAGGGCAGTTCCCCTGCGGTAGCCGCTTGTGCCCCTTCCCCCTGCTCCCCCTCGCTGGTGCCGCTGCCTCTGGGGAGGGCTGGGGAGGCGCCTGGTGCGCGCAGCGTCCCCAGGGCCATGTCCCGCATTGCAGCGGGTGTCTGGGCTGGGGAAGGGCCTCGCGCGGCCGGCCGGGTGCTCCGGTGTGGGGACGGGCCCCGCAGCAGCCACAGGGATGTCCTCCCGGCACCGCGGCCGCCGCGCCGATCAACACGGGGCGGCGCAGCCCTGGCAGACGCCCCAGGGGCTGTTGCTCCTGCCGCAGAGCTGGTCCCTCCTGGCGGATGTTCCACACTGCTGGGGTCGGGACCGTGGCGGGAATAGCTGGGGATCTGGCTGGGGGCTTGCTCGGTCCCCTGCACGCTTGCCAGGATCTCGCCTGTGCACAGAGCTGCCTTGGTGCCGGCCTGCCCTTGTGGCTCCGGTGTTGACACCCGTCCAGAAAGTCCCTGCAAGGCGGCCCGGGAAGGGGAAGCAGCGGCTCGTGGCAGTGCAGAGCCCGGCCGAGCGCCGGGGCAGAGCTCTGCACCCGCCGTGGTGCTTCCAAGGTTTCCTGCTCGGGGCCCTGAGGCCACAAGCCACCGTCATGGACGGAGGGTTTGGACACTGAGTCTTCCTGGAGCGCCAGGGCAGCCTTCCGCTTGCTTGGCCGGGCTGTTTCTGCCGGGGAGCAGCGTGGCCTCCGGCTCCTGGGCAGTGCTGGTGCTTTGCAGACGAGAGCTGCTGTTCCTCGCAGTGCGTGTGCTTGGCTGGCGCCCTGGCTGCCGGCTCCCCGAAGGGCTGCCGCCGCGCCAGGACAGGCCGGGTGGTGCCAGGTGCGCGCGGGTAATCCCCGGCAGCAATGCGGACAGACTGGTTTGTGTGACTGCGGGTGCGAGGCGAAGCGCGGCGCTGCGCGGCGCATCCCGGCGCTGCGTGGGCCTGGCGCCACCGCGCAGCCCTCCCGATGACTAAGGCTCTGAGCTCCCGCTCCTAGAGAAACTCGCTACTCTCAAAGCTCATCGCTCCTTTTTGTAATCTCTTCTTTACAGCTCCTTAAACTCTGAAAATTCTCCATGTGAAGTGGAGAGGCTCTTTTAGGGCTGCAGGTTTAAATTGCTTGGTTCAGCACTCCTGCGCTTGCTCAGAGCCAGGATGGGAAGCTGGCGGCGGCACCAGGAGCTGTTGGTGTCCTGCACAAACCCTCGGGGGCTCGGAGGCCTCCCGAGTCTTCCCAGCACCGTGCGGCTCCGGGCACCCCCGCGCGGTGCTGTGGGAGGAGCCGCGGGAAGCAGGAGCTGCCGCGTGCGGCCGCCGACCGGAGTGCAGGGCCGGGCTGTCCTGACGTGCTGTGAGTTTGTGTCGCGCTTGGGCTGCAGGACCCGCGTGATGGTTGGGCTGCTGGATCCACCTCGCAGTTGGGCTGCCGGCCCCGCACGGTGTTCGGGCTGCCGGCTCCACATGGTGTTCGGGCTGCCGGC
>VZSG01000519.1:93292-129690 GCA_013398315.1 Nothoprocta pentlandii | reverse complement strand
CGGCCCCGCACGGTGTTCGGGCTGCCGGCCCCGCACGGTGTTCGGGCTGCCGGCCCCGTGGTGCGGGTTCAGCTGTCAGCCTGGTGCTGCAGGACAGTGTCTGGGCCGCCCTCCGACTCGGTGCAGCTGCTGCGGGTCAGGGCCGAGCGTGGTCAGCACCGACACTGCTGCACGTGCAGAATTCCCGCTTTTCTCTTTGGTTTGTTTTCCTTCTTGTTGCCAGGTTCAGCAAGAGCAAGGGATATTCCTGCAGGATAACATGTTCCCCCGATGCTCCCAAATTCAGAGAAACCTGCACTTTCTCAAAGTCATTCTCTGCCCTTTCCCTCACTTTTGGAATACTTTTATCCAAGAAAAGCCATCAAGTTCTTCCAGTCTTCAGATGGGCCTTTCTAGGCTGGTATTTCCCTGCCTGGGAGAGCTCTGCTGTGTTGAGCGGGACAGGACCCGGGGCCAGCGCTCGGAGACCCTTCCAGGTGGTCCTTAGTGCTCTGCTCACGCAGCACAGGGCATCCCCGCCAGGCTGTGTTTGCTTTCCCGTGCGACCTGGGGGTGCTGGCAGCAGAGTGGAGCCCATCCGCGCATGCTGCTGGTGCTGGTGCTGGAGCTGGTGCTGGAGCTGGTGCTGCTGGTGCTGGCGGTCGTGGTCGGCCTCCGAGCAGGGGCAGTGTGGCAAGGCGCTGGCCGAGCGCCGGGATTCGCTCCGCTCACTGCGGCTCCTCGGAGGCAGAGGGAGGGATGGGCTCCAGGGATCACGTCTCTTCGGCTGGCGGCTGTTTCACGTTCAGCCCCACAAACCTGGGGACAGCGGGGCCTGGTTGTGGCCTTGGAGGCTCTTTCTCCGGATCCACCACGCGAGGTGCAGCCCGTGGCCCGTGTTGAAGAGCCTCCAAAGGCAAGCAGTGAAATCGTGTCCCCTGGGGCCCTCCGGCCTGCCCCACGTCTGAGCTGCTCCCTTGCCCCGCTGTTGCCTTCTCCTGCGTTCAGCACTTGCCCGGCAGCTCCTGGGAAGAGCGACCCCGTGGCTTGATGCTGTGTTTTGGTCCTTGTGTCCTTGGTCGTGGATCGCTCCCATGTCCCCAGGCTTGTCCCTGGTGTCGGCCCCTGGGCCCCCACGGTGCTCGTGGCCTGGGCAGCAGGGCCGTCCATGTGCGGCTCTGCGGCATTTCCTTCGGCAGCGCCTCCAGCACGTCCCGTCCCGTTGCGGGGACGCTCCTCTGCAAGCTCCTCCCTTCTTTTGCCTGTGCTTTGCTCTTGGTTGACTTTTCCCATTCTCTCAGTCTATATCTTTCTTTCTGTGCCTTTTAGCCCAACGTTGGCTGTTCCTCTTTGCAGCTCCCTGCCCTGTTCCTCTTGCATCCCGCTGTGGACAGTGCTTTTGCTGGTTGAAGACCGGGTGTTCGTGTGGCGCTGGCTGCTGCTCCAGCCTTCCCGTTCAGTGGGGAGCCTGGAAGCAGGCTCACGTGTACCTGCGTTTCTCCAAATAACTCCAGATTTTCCCTCTTTTAAATGTTGTTTCGATGTTAAAATGTTGTCAGGAAAAGACGTTTTGGGCAGGATGCAGACCCAGACCTGTGCCTGTTCTCGCCTGTGAGAAGCAGGTTGTGTGCGGTTCAGTGCCGGCACGTGGCGCGGAGGCTGCCGCGGGGCAGCGGGGAGGCTCAAGGCGCCCGACAGCCGCTCCGGAGCGCTGGGACACGGGGACGGCAGCAGGAAAGCTCCTAGCCCGCTCATCCGAGCAGTAGAGATGTTGGCTGAGTCGTGCACGCACACAGGAAGAACACATGTGATTGCATTAGGCCTTTATGCACCGTAGTTGTCCCTGCGGTGTTTGTTGTGTCTCTTGGATGCTACGAGTGCCGTATGAGAAAGATTTTCTGGTTAAGACAGAATTTAAAAATGCAGCAGGGAGTCCTGGGTAAAGTGTCAAGTAGTCTCATCTCACTTGTAGGTGGTTTCCTTTGCATCAAGACAACTTTCTCGTCTTTCATTTTTAATCCAGCCTGAATTCCTGACGTGGTGGACACGGCGGCGTTCTGGGCTCCAGGAGCCCGGACCTGCTGCAGCTGCAGGCCGACCACAGGCGCCCATTGCAGCAGTCCCGAAAGAGGAAGGAAGCGCCCGGGGGCTTTGGGGCACGGCTGGAAGCAGCTCCTGGGATGTCCCTGGGGGTTCCCAGTGCTGCTGTGCCCGAGGAGAGGAGGGTGCTCTGAGCCGGGCTGGGAATCGCTGCCGCCACGGCCCACGTCAGAAGCGCTTTCCATGGCTCTGGCTTTAGGGAGGTCTCCCGGTGGGAGCCTCCACCCGTCAGCACCTTGGCCACTGTGGGGGTTGCTTCGGGGGTCCCCGCACCTTGGTTCCCTCTGGCTTGGTTTGGGTCAGGCGCCTTTTCGCTATTCCCAAGCTCCCAGTGTGGATCGCAGGCCTCAATGCTGCCGGAACGGCCTTCCCGGCGCCCTGCCCGCCGGCAGCTCCGTGGCCGCAGCGGCATCGCCGAGGAGGGCCCTGTGCCTCCCCTTCCCTCCCACCGCATTCCCCTTCCCTTCCAGCACGTTCCCTCCCTCCCAGCACCTTCCCTTTCCCAAGGACCGTTCTCTGAAGGCCTGCAAGCGCCCCCGGAGCGAGCGCGAGCGGGCAGGCCGGCCCTGCGGCGCCGGTGCGGCGGGCGCGCGATGGCTTTGCGGGCGCAGACGCCGTCGTCGCGGGGCCGCCCTCGCCTCCCTGCAGCTGGGAGCCATCACCTCCATCTGCAGCACGAGCTCGCGGCGCCAGCCTCGCAAAGCGCCGCCTGCGCTTCCCAGGCTCGGAGGCTGCTCAGACCCATGGGTTGCAAGTTGTTTGTTCAGAGCTATGTGGTTTTTCCAGTGAAGCTGACAAGTTTTAACATGATCTGGGTGAAGTATGAAGGAAGGGAACCCTGATTCTGTGTAATATAATTAACAGACTGCAAATATGCTTTTCTTTGGTGAAAGACGTGAGTGGATAGAATACAAACTTTTTCTATCAAATTCAGAAGTTTTAGGTGCTGAGTTTTACTCATTGCTGAATTTTACTGAATTAGGCGTGTCAGGAAATAAGTTAATAAAACCCCGAACCTTCCTGCACTTTCATTAACGACTTAGAAGGAACAATTAGTAGAAAAAAACTTTCCACAGATAAAACACAATGTTACGTTCAATGTAGAACGAGGTTCATCGGGTCTCGCTGTTTTCAGACCTTTTCATATTTTCATTGATGTGACTGCTCATGCTTTTAAATCTGAATTTAAGGCTCTGAACTTCTTTGCCTATTGTCCCGTAAACGTGAGCAAGAAGCGGAAGACTTATCGAACACCTCATCCAATGCCACTTGATATTCAGAAATGTCTTACCTGTCACCATGGTCGCCTTCCTTTTGCCCCTCAGCCGCATCACTGCAGTGCCTCGGGCTCCTCCATGGCACATCCCCACGCTACGGTCGGCGCAAGAGCGTTTCTTGCAGGGAAGTCGTTAAGCGCCTCATATCTGGAGGGGAGCTCCCTGGCTCGCGACGGGATGCGCTCGCGCGGAGAGGCAGAATTCCCCCGCGAGGAGCGAGTGGAGCAACTGGCTTTCTCATTGCGGGTGACTCACGTGGCGGGGAGGCGAGCGGAGCGCGGCGCGCGCCGCGGGGCGGTGATTCACCTGCGGGGAGGCCCGGCGCCCCGGCGGGCGCGCGGGGTCCCGCTGCGCCCTCACCTGCTCTGTCTGCAGCCTGCGCACGGGGCGAGCGCCCTTCCGCAGCGCGGATGCAAATACCTGCTAATCAAGATTATACTCGTTAGTAATTTGACTATATTTAGACGTCTTTAATGCTGTGCTTCGAACAGGTCTGGTTTAGATGTTTGAATAGATCTAAATCTAAAAATATTTAGATTTATCCTCTCTTCTAAATAACGTGTAGGTTGAAAGCAAGCTGCTAAGGCTGTAACCAAACGTTTGGAGTGAAGTGGCTGGCCGGCCTGCGCACCTTCCCTGTCACGGGAGCCCTGAGCCCGGCCTCGGTGCAGCTGGGCACACGCGTCGCGGCGGCTCGTCCGGGTGCCTGGGAAGAGCCCCAGCCGCTTCCCCGGTTCCTGCTCCCAGGAGGATGCCCAGCAGCTGCCCCAGGACCGCTCGCAGTCGCATGCAGTCCCTGACTGCAGCACGTCGCTGACACGGCTTGTCTTTCAAGACTGGCTTTTGCATGGCAAACAGGTGATGCAAATGAACGCAGCAGGAGCGTCTTACACTCCTCTGTGTGCTCGTAGCTTCGTTACTGGAAGTTGCCAAACTGGTCTCAGGAGCTGGATGTTCCAGGAGTGCTGGTGCGCGCTGCTCGCGCGGGGACCCGCGTGGGGCGGCGCGAGCGTCGTGTCGCCGTCGCCAAGGGCTCGGCAAGGTGGTCCTTGTCGCGGGGAGAGGAGGCGCTCCGAGCCCCCCTCAGCCAGCTCAGCACTGGGTAGCCCGTTCCTCTGCTCTCCTGCTTAGCAACTGCTGTTATTTCCTCACAGCTGCTTCCCCGGAGGTGCCTCTCGTGTTTCCTTCCAGCCCCTGCTCCGCTTCCTCCGGGGCTTTGTGTGTGAGCATCGCTGGTGCTCCAGTGCTTGCTGCTGTGCGGAGCCCTGGCAGGACGAGCTCGGTGAGGCCGTGCTGCACCCCCGTGCGAGCAGCCGCCTTCTCAGCACGGCAGCTCTTTGAAGGTGCTTCTCCCTTCCCTATGTAAATCGCTGTTCTTGCTCTCCCAGTTATGTTAAGACCTTATTGTTGATCTGCGGCTCTTAAAGGCTGTTTGACCCTCTCGTCCTTTCTCCTCTGACTCTGTGCTGGGCAGGAAAATCTAACGCTCTGAGAACATCTGCCTTTTTTTAGTCTCTGCTCTTCATGGACCTCAAGCTTCAGGGTCTTTTCTTGGCTTTGAGCACGGTCTGGTTTGTCTAAGAACAGGGTGCTGTATAAGTTCTCTGCTCACCTGGGCTTGACTTGGTCACCTGCCTTTTGAGAATTTTGCAAACTCCGTTTGAATCCCTTTCTTCATTTCTTAGCTCTTTTGGCAATTTCTCACATCTCTTTCCCCATTCCAGATGTTTGATGCTGGACTTAAATCTGTTTATACTCAGTTATCTTTCTTACCTTAGCACCGTTTTTTCCTGTGGTCTTCTCAGATACCAATGGCAAAACAACTGTGGTCAAAGACTTTATTCCTTGACCTTGCTGCAACTCACATTTATGAGCGGCTACCTGTTATTGGAGGGCTCTGAGTTTAAGCTCTGACAAGATGCTCCCTTTGCAGTCAATTTGTGATGTTAGCAGGGATATTTCCTGTCTGAGGGTTTGGTTTGTGCAAACCATACCCAGCATGGGACACCATAGCGGTACAGCTGAGCCTGGCAGGGTCTGTGGTTGCTCTGCTCGTGCCCAGGTGATGCTGATCATGTCAGCCCAATTGCGAGATGTGTTGAACCTGTTGCAGGCTGCTCTCTACTGCTGCTCAGTTTGGCCCTGCATCCTCTTGAGGAGCTGCTGGGGTCAGGCTGGCGTGTGGCAGAGAGGATGAGGACACAGTCCCTCCAGGTGAGTGACCCATGTGCTGCGTCTGCTGCTCTGTGTGGCTGTTCAGCAGCACTCCAGCTTGGGGTTCCTCACATCAGTCATCTCAGATCTTCCTCCCCCAGCTTTCTGCTGTCCCTGGGTGCTCAGTAGTGGGTACTTCCAGGTGGCTGGAGGGGAATGGTGGTGGCACCTCTGCGCGTCAGGTGGTGCGATGCTCGGTGTGCAGGTTCACCTCTCTTGCCGTGTGGTCGGTCTTGAAGATTCCCCAAGGACCCTGCCAGTGCAGGCAGGCAGGTTGTGGCCCATGAAGTGTCTTATCTTATATCAGAGCACTCATCTAAGTGGCAGGCCGTCCACATGGGCTCCCACTCATCTTATCTTTCATGTCCTTCAGATTTCCCGAAGAGACACCTTCTCCTCTTTGTGCATATTGCAAACACTGCAGGAGGAGAAGGTGTCCTTCCCTCTCCCACCTAGATGCCTCCTAATAGACAGTCCTTCCTTGGGAGCTCCAGGGTCCAGCGCTGTCAGAGCTTGGCAGTGAACAAACCCTGCAAGCTTTGTGGCCGTGCTGCAGTGGTTCTGTACCGGCGGACCAGGAGCGCGTGCCCCAACACGCGAGGAGCTGTGACCTCCTCTCTCTTGTCCTGAGAACTTGTTGGCCCCTGGTCTCGTGATCTGAGAACCACCCCGTGGTTCGGCAGTCCTCTCCCTGCAGCTTCAAAGGCTTTGCAGGTTTTGCAGGCAGATCCCAAGCAGCAGCAGCAGTTTTGACGCTGCCTCTGAAGTTGCCTTGCGTGAGCCTGCGTGCCTGGGATGTGCCGGTGCCGTGTCCCGGTGCCGGTGACCCGCGGCAGGGCAGGCTGGACGGCGGGCCCTGCTCTGGGCTGCTCCTGCTCTCCGGCACCTCCAACCCTGCTGCTGTCCTTAGGATCCAGCAAACAGTCCTGGCGAACACGTGGCAGTGAGGAAAGGAAAATGGAAATGTTTAAACATCTGCAGTTTAATTTCTTGTGGAGTGCAAGAGAGTTTGGTAGTTGTTACACTGCCTTTGCAGTACATATACCAAACTTGATATGCTAACAGTAGTCATTTAATAAATAGGTCGATATAATTTACATGGGAATGCTTTTCTTCTTTTGAATGTGGTACAATGGCACGTTAAATTTTCCTTGTAAATCTCTATTTTGATGCATCGGTAGCACTGGGTGGATTAGAATTCGTTAGCATAGCATCCCCTAGCAGGGTATTAACAGCCACAGGTTTTTGGCGGTCCCGGACTGGAGCAAGTCAGGACTAGCAGCTCTGCTCAGGCAGGGCTGTGGGGCTGGCCATGAACGCGGTGCAAGAGGGGCAAAGCTCTGGGGAGACCAGCAGCTGAAAGCTGACCCACAGCTTCGCTCTTATTTAAAGACTGGATGGCCCCTTTCGTGTTCTGGAGATTACAGAGCAATCCTCAGGTTTCCTAAGAGCTTGAACGACGTTATTACAACAATTACCGTGTTGCTTCATGCTCAAACGCTTTTACTATCGCGTTTGGCAATACAGGCTCCACGTTTACACGTCTATTTTTGAAGCACGTTCAGCCTCCTGGATAATAAATGAGACTCACTTTTTGTCCTCATTCAATGTGAGCCGGGGTGGGCTGACCAGGACTGCTGGTGTGGGGTGCAGGACGCAGGCGCTTTGGTCACAGCGCGTCGCTCGGCAGCCTTTGAGGCTTCTCCTTATGCCGTTTATTTGAACACCGCTTTGAAGGCTGCCTCTAAAGGGCAACAAGAGGAGGAGGGAGCTAGATGGGAATTGCTTTAAGGAAAGACTTACATGGGAATTGCTTTAAAGTTTGTTTCTTCTTTCCCGGGTTTCTCAGCGCTGGGCCCACCAGGAACCCGCTGAAGTTGTGCACCTTGGTGACTGATCCTCTTACAGGCTCAAGTCTATTCTGGTGCATTTTGACTTGGTCTACAGACTGTGAGATCGTGTGTTCTTGTGCCTTCATCTGGGGAGCACCTTGGGTGCTCTGCTTGGCTTTCCCAGCTCCTGTTTATGATGCAAATCGTTGTTTTGCATTTGTGGTTAATTGGAGCATAGCTGTAAGCTAGGAGAAGGTTGGCAGTAGTCAGAGGCTCAGGAGCTTTGATAATAGTGGTTTGCATTGCTGTGCCTGAAAGTCAGGACATCTAAATCTGTCATTTAGAAACTGTCCCGAGGCATTCGGGAATGAAATTGCTGTCTGTCTGTGTGAGGAGGTACAGTTTGGCATGAAATTTGGAGGGATGAATGGTGGAAGTGTTAGGCAAGGGTATAATATCCTTCTTTTTCAAAAATAAATAAATACCCCCAAAAACCAGCTCGCCTTTGTCTACGCAGATGAGATGGGTTTCATCCGCCTGTTGGGTTTCATGCTGGCCCTGTGCAAGTGCTGCCTTTGGAAGGGCAGCCCCAGCCTGCACGTAAGGAGGCAGCGTCAGCGGGGGCCGCGGCTGCCCGCGCCGCCGCAGCTGGCGCCGGGGCAGCCGGCACCGGGGCTCCCGTGTCGGCACCAGCCTAGGCCTGACGGGCTGCGCAGGGGAGCGCCTGGATGCAGCAGGAACAAGCCCTCTGCCGTGGCACGGTGCTGGCAGAGTGCAGGGATTGTGCACGGAATGGGAACCATGTCTGTGTTTGCTCCCCTGTGCTGCTGGAGCTAAGGCAAGCAAAGGCTTCTCTTGGCAGCCTTGAGCTGCTCTTTTATTAACTTTTCAAGTTAAGTTGGCAGAAAAATAAGATTTGGGCAATGGTGAACATTGCAGTGAAAGTACTAGTAAACCTCACTGGAACTGGGAATTCTTGGACTGTCTCCTCTGTCCCCGCCCGCCGCGGCGCCGCCCGGGGTCCCCCTGCGGTCCCTCCCGGCCGGCGCCGCCCGGGGTCCCCCACAGTCCCTCCCGGCTGGCGGACCCGAGGCTGGGTCCAGGTCGCAGCTCCCGGGGTGCTCCGGGCTGTTGAGCCTGGCCTGGGTGAAGGAGGGCGCATGGGCATGGGCAGCCCATGGGCAGGCTGCGCTTGGGCCCCAGGCCGGGCCTCCCCGCGCCAGGCAGTGAGTGGAAACGCACAACTGTGTGCCGATTTTATTGGGACACAGCAGAACACCCTGCCGCTTTGTACAGCGCAGTGCAGCCGGTTGTTCCTTGGCTTCTGGGTAAGCGGCCAGGCAGAGGGTCTGGTGCTCGGTGCTGCAGAGTCAGGGTCCGGTGGCCGACATGGTGGTGTCCGGTTCGGGCGTGGGCTTCGTAGGTGCCGCTTTTGTGAGCACCGCTGCCCTTGTGCCCAGCACCTTCTCTCTGAAGGGCTTGCAGAGGAGCAGGTAGATGAGGGGATCCATGCAGACGTTGGTGGCCGCGAGCCACAGCGTGCTCTCCTTGGCCACAAAGAGCCGTTTCTGCAGGCCACAGTCCATCCCGCTCCTGGTCTGGCTGAGCGTGTAGGGGATCCTGCTGAAGTGGAACGGGGCGAAGCACAGGAAAAACACAGTGAAAATGATGAAGACTCTCGCCTTTATCTTCTGTTGGCTTTTGTTGTCCTTCCTCTCTGTCCTTGCGTAAGACTCGAACACCTTCTTGGCAATCACGATGTAGAAGATTAGCATGAGGACGAGGGTGGTCCAGAAGACGACCTGGCAGACGTAGGTGACGGCTTCGTGCCACTTCAGCCCCAGGTCACTCTTCAGCGCGGCGCACTTGCTCACCGACCGTGGCGTCGCCTGCTTGTCCGACAGGATCATATTGGGCAGAGAGAGGGCGAAGAAGAGGAGCCACACGAGGCCCGCCAGGATTTTGGCTGAGGTGACATTTTGCACCCAGAACTTCCCAAACGGTCTCACGATCTTGAGAAACCTGTCGAACGCAGTGAGACCAAGGAGCACGATGCTGATGTACATGGTTTCATAAAATACCACAGCGGAGAAGCGGCAAACAAACGCCTTGAGCTGCCACGGGCCCAGGCCAGAGTCTGCGAGGATCTTCAGAGGGAGCATCAGGGTCATTATGGAATCAGAGATCACCGTGTTTTTCAAGTAGACGATGAACGTGGATGTGCTGGGAATGTGGAAGAAAGCCCAGAAAGCCAGGCTGTTAGTGCGAGCCCCAGAAGGAAGACCAGGCTGTAGAGCACGGGGAAGAGCAGCCGGGTGGCCCCGGTGTCCCGGGGGCATGTGGCCGGCCAGGGCGTCCCGCCGGAGCTGCCACCGATGGTCCCGTTGGCCGAGTCCCCCATCGTATGAAACAGACTTGGGGGAGAGAAAACAGGAGATGCACCCGAGATGAGTTTTACGTTTACGGCGACACGATCTTCGCTGTGCCTGGCAGCTCTGTGCAAGCAAACAAAAACCCCCTCAATGTATGTACATTAACTGCATTGACCAGTTTTGATATTCATATAAAATGTAAATCTTTGTCCAGGTTGTTAATAGACTGATACCCACTAATGAAGAGTTAAAAGTGGTATAATTAGTTACAGAGACCTAAGATAATATAACAGCAAAGTCTAGCAACAGAATGCAGTGTAACAGCCTAGAGAACAATTTGTTTTTGCATGAAAATATATTTTAAAATACAATAGCCCACTGAATAGAAAATTTATGCTCATGGCCCAAAAGCACTGTGCTTCTGGGAAGAAACTTGTGATATTTCTCACCGAGCACAGAGCATTTCTTCGTTTCCTGCGATTAAATAGTGTTTCTGGGGTAAGCGCCGCGCCCCCGCGCCCCGCGGTACCTGTGCGGCCGGCGGCCCCGCGCGCCGCTCGCAGCGCCCCAGCAGAGACCGGCAGTGGGAAGCGTGCAGGAGGATGAGGCTCCTGCTGCTGGGACGTCCTGCCGCTTCCTTCCTTATTTTCAGGCTCTGCCCTCGTTAATCCCATCTGCTCTTGCCCTTCTCTGCCTTACGCTTGGTGGCAAGAAGCAGAATCTCTCTGCTTTTACTGATGAGGAGCAAGTGGCCTGTGTGGCCTGGGGTCACTGCTGGTGCCTTTGCTCGTGCGTGGAGCAGAGCTCGTGCCTGTGGCACCGGGCCATTCAAATGTGGTCCCTTCAGAGCCAGGAGCTAGAGTGTGGCCAGAAACCTTGGTGCCTGCCTGCGAGCTGGGAGACACCCGCCTCCTTCTCTGCTGGTGTGCGCGGGGAGGGACCGCTGAGCACCCCGGTGTGCCGCACAGGAATGCCTGTGCCATGGGCCAGCAAGGGGAGCAACGAGCCGCCCTCGTGTCGCGCGTGACATGCGCTTGCTCTGGGACCATGCGGGCAGATGTCCCAAAATACCCCCTTTCCTTCCACCTTTCCAGGGCGAAGGCATTAGTGGTTAACGTTTTGTACTGTGCAAGCAAAGCTGCCCTTAGTAAAGACTTAGCCTTGAGCCTCTCCTTCCCACAAGTCTGAGCACTCAGTAAAGGGAGGTCCCAGACACTTCCCAGCACAGTATGGCTTTCTTTATAAAAGGTACACTTGTTTATTCTTCACATAGTAAGATGAAATATTTAAAGATTTAAGTCACATCTAGATAAGCCTGATTACAAAATAATTTCCTATGACGTGCAGCTAGTAATTATTGGCCAGTGTATTAAAAATTGCAAGCGTATAATGCAATAAGCAAAACGTTATTCTGGTGCCAGAAATCTGAAGAGATAAGTAGCTTGTGTATGTCTTGTATCTGTACGGAGATGCAGGCCAGGTGACAGCTCCCTGGAGTGAAGAATCACGCTTGTGTGGAATTCATTTGCATCTCCCATGTTTATTCTGGTGTGGACACGTCTGCTGTGGCCCAAATTCAGGATGCACTGTGGAAATTTGGCAGTTTGTAACCTCATCCTGTGTCATTTCTTGGCTTTGTTGCGTTCATCCTGGCAGCTCTAGCGGAGCCCAGCAGTTCTGACGAGCTGCAGGCCCTGAGCAGTGGATGCTCTTTTGCTTTCTTCATACTTTGCAATTTCTCCACTGACTTTTGCAACCGGAGACGTTAGTTCCAGTGTGCTTGTCTAGCGCACAGGGCAAGAAAGAAGGTGGCAGAATCAGACATCGAGTTGAGCAGAACGAGCCCTGGTGCTTTGTTAGTTCCGGCAGCAGGCGCCGCTTCGTGCCCGTCTAGACGGGGGTCTCGTCGGTGTCGTCACCGTCGTTGTGGTCGGCGCCGCGCGGCCGGAGCTCCGCTGGCACCGGCGCTCTGCACAGCGTCTGCAGCAGCGACTTGCGGAAGGACTTGCACAGAAAGAAGTATATGAAAGGGTCCAGGCAGGCGTTGAGGGACGTCAGCCACAGCGTGCTCTCCTTCAGGTAGAACAAGGTCCTCTGGGCTGCGCAGTCAAAGACCTGCCTCGTTTGGCTCAACGTGTAGGGAATCCTGGTAAAATGGAAGGGCACAAAGCAGATGAAGAACACGGCAATGACGATGAAAACCTTGAGGTTTACAGACTTTTTGGACACCGCTTTCCCTGTGCTTTTTGTCCTTCTGTAGGATTTGTACAGCTCCCTGGTTATGAGTATGTAGCACACCACGATGACCGCCAGGCTGGCCCAGAAGATGACCTGGCAGACGTAGTTGACGATCTCGTGCCAGACGAGGCCGAAGTCGGACTTGAGGAGAGCACACTTCTTCACGTTCCTCGGCGTCTTCTTCTTGTTCGTCAGGATCATGTTGGGTAAGGAGAGCATGAACATGGACACCCAGATTGCCGTGGACAGGAGCTTGGCTCCCAGCAGGCTCCTCGTGGTTGACGTGCGGAAGGGAGAGGTGGCTTTTTGGTAGCGATCGATGGTTATGAGGCCAAGGAACAGAATGCTGATGTACATGGTGAAGTAAAAGACAACCTGGGAGACCTGGCAGACGAATCCGCGCAGCACCCACGGCACCAACTTCGCATCGCTGAGGATCTTAAAGGGGAACGTGAGCACCATGAGGATGTCGGAGATCACCGTGTTCTTGAGGAAGATGATGAAGTTGGATTTGCTGGATATTTTGAAGAAGATCCAGGTGGCCAGGCCGTTCATGGTGATGCCCACCAGGAAGAGGAGCGTGTAGAGCAGCGGGAAGATGACCTGGCTGATGCTGCTGTCGCTGGGGCAGGCGCTCACATTCCTGGAGGCGCTGAGGTTGCCTGCAGCTTGCGCTGGCATCGCGGCTTCTGCCCCTCCTGGGAAAACAAGCAAACAGGGGCGTTTTGGTTAATCTGGGGTATCTTTTGAATCCACTTGAAGTTTTGGGGGGACAAGTGCATGGGGTCTCGGCTGCTCTATGTTCCCATATACCCGGTGCCATTTCTGTTCGTGTAGAGCAGTGCTGGGGCCTCGTGAGCCGCCGCGGTGTGCGGCTGCAGGACAGCGCTGTGGTTTCATAACTGTCTGCACGAGTTGCAAAAAAGCAGCTTTTTTTCTTTTCTTTTTTTTTTTTTTTTTTTTTTTTTTTTTTTTTTTTTTTTTTTTTTTTTTTTCTCCCCCTGTGAAATTGTGGGGAGGAGCATCCCGCTCTGCTTCCTCCTTCCCGGGGAAAAGGGGCAGAGCTTGGGCTGCTTTTGACTGCGGATTTAGCGGTGACTCCGGCGTGCACGGAGCGCTCCACAGAACCGCTCCTCCTCAGAAAAATCGGGCACAGGTGACTGCTCCTAACTGCACCTGTTTAGCCGCTAGCAAAGAGTCTCTGCTAGTTGATGCTCACACATCTATTACCACATCCTCTTAGGTCAAGTTTTTGGGGTTTCATTTATAGAGATACTGGGCATTTCTCTGTACCGTTTCCCCCAGTTTGACTCTTCTCCCCAGCACTGTTCTGAGCGAGTCGCTGTATCAGGACTGTGCTGCAGCTTAGCTCTCACTTAGCATTTGCAAACTGAGTGTTTTGCTAACCTGAGCAGCGCGCGGGAGCCGCGAGCGCTCGCACGGCTCGCACGCGGGAGCTGCGTGCGAGGCTGTGTGCGAGGGCTCGCGCAGCCCGTTGTGCAGCCCGTCGCGCTTCATGCGCCCCGGGCACCGCGAGGTGGCCCTGGCACCACGCCAGCCAGGCCGCCTGCCAGTAACCGGGGAGAGGACAAGGCTGGAAACACGAGTGTTCACCTGGAGACCTCCGTCTGATCAGATCTGATCCAAATTTATTGGCAGAAAAAGCAGGCAGGAATGCTGATGCCAAGTGAGCCCGGGTTTGCAGGGCTGTGCTTAGGGCTGTGTTTGGGAGAGCAGCAGTGCACGCCAGAAACCTGATGTGTTTTGGCTAGAGCTGGAGCTAGAAGGATGAGCAACAGCTTTGCCAGGCATCCATGCCCCTTGGCTCTCCCACCGGTTGCTTTGAAAGGCACCGGGTTTGGTAGTGGTGATGATGATGGTCGGAAAGGGTTTGAGAGGGGTTTGCAGGCTGACCTGTGCTTGGAGCCGTGCAAAGGCTGCAGGAGGCGTTCAGTGCTCCTGCGCCCCGAGGGAGGGCAGAGCAGAATCTCCCCAAGTGCGGGAGGTTTCTGGTTCCTGGGAGCTGGGGCTCTGCGGAGCCGCCAGGCTAAAGGGGAGCGCGAGGGCCTCGCGGTGCCTGCCCTGCTCTGCTACCATGTGGAGCCCCAAAACCCCTTTCATTAGTCTCGTTACAAGAGGGAAGTTGTGATTTAATGTTTTAGAGCAGATCATTGTGTTGCTGCACAAAATAATTACGCGTTATGTGACTTTCAGAGCACTTATCCAAGCTTCTGTGCACAGTGCAGTGATGCTCCATAGTACACTATTAGAAGGCTAAATATAGGTGATTAGAATTTAAATAGAAAATGCATATTTCATTTTTTTGGGGAGCATGCAAACTATAATTTATGAGTTGGGCTACATCTTCTTTCTAATGGGTTTGTGCTTAGCAAAAAGAAATGGCACACAGTTGCTGGCACCTTGTCTTCTATTCACTGATTTACTGCTGAGTATCAATCCAAGTTACAGTTTGGAGGATCATCTTTCTCCTCAGTGTGCCCCAATAGATGCCTGCAGAAATCATAATTAAAAAAAAAATTCCCTGTGTATTTTCACCTCGACTTGGCTCTGCTTCCCCCATGTTGATAACCACAGGAGACACTTTTGGAGGTAGTCAAGGATCTCAGTGAGGAGCTCAGGTTTGTTTTACTTATACTGCTGGTGTTCGTGGCAGAGTTCAGCGCTCGCAGCACCCGCAGCTGAGCGGCAGTGCTCGCTGATCTGCAGCATCCGCAGCTCTTTGCAAGGGGTGGCAGAAGAGAAGGAAGGAGCCTTGACTTGCTGCTGTCCTTGCAGGGTGAATCCTCGAGTCATGAGCGCAACCAGCGCATGATCCTCCTTTATGGGGTCGGGAAAGAGCGCGATGAGGCGAGGCACCAGCTGGGGAAGATCACCAAAGAGATCCTGCAAGGTCTGAATGAGAGGAGTACGACCGAACCGGGTGGTAAACGCTGTGCACTGCCTCCCCGTGTGCTGCTCGTAACTTCAGCGCTCCTCAAATGCCTTTTTTTTTTTTTTTTTTTTTTTTTTTTTTTTTTTTCCTCCCTTTCTCCACTGGAATCTCCTCAAAGTAGATTTTATATTATTACATGTTGTGGAACATGTTTTTCCCAAGCATAATTGAAAGCTGAAACAAGTAGGGCTTTATGTAGTCATGAATGAAGCATTAAGATTTCTATTAGTTGTCTTAAGAGCAGTAATAATGCAAAACTGTTAGGGCTCCATTAAATATAAAATGATCAAAATAACTTTTTACCTGTAAAGCTGGAGATGAAGGGCAAAAAGCCAGGAAGAGCAAACAAGAAGCACTCCCAACCCTAGAGACTGTGTTCACAAAACTGCAGCAACTTTCATGTTTTGATCAACATCAGGTGACATCTCAGGTACTTCTCTTGTATAAAGTCATTGCCTTTTAAGTCCCTTGTCGAGATATTAAATAGGAAGGGAACCTGGGTTTTAGAAATGTTTTGCTTATACCAGGAATCTTGCATAAACTATTTCTTCAAGGGCAAAATAAAAACATGCCTCCGTGGCCTTTAAAAATGCCTGCTTTGGTAGCTATTTGGTGGTTTAATTCGGATTTTGTTCTGGTGGGATTATATTTTGTTTGTTTTGTTTTTGCAAGATGCTTTCAGGGTTGTGTTAGATGTCATGAATCTTATAAAATAAAAAATGAAATCAGTTTCACATAAATACCAATTAACTGCATCGTGTAGGGCTCATTAGGTGCTTATCGGCCCATCCCTCGGCTGTGTCTAAGGTCTCTCCCTGACGAGCATTCATGAAAGACCCTGAAATCTTTTGTGTTTTTCTGCTACAAGCTGCCTATGTGACTCCTGGAGAAACTGATGGGCAATGTGTTCTGTTCTGGTCCTGCTGTTAGAATTACGTTCAACCTTTGGTGCTTCTTTTGCATTTGAATTTTGCTTTTAAAAAATACCGTGCAGAATAAGAATCCCATGGTGGATATGAGGGAGAGCGTGATCCTACGGTAGACATGAGGGAGAGCGTGATTCTTGACTGTGCAGCGTGGTTGGAGCAGGGCCGTGCAGCAGGAGGGCTTTGCCCGGGGACTCCCGCGTGGCAGGGCAGCAGGACTAGTTATCCTGTTAGTATTTTATGATCTGTTAGTATTTTATGCTCTCACTTGATATTACCCCTTACCAGAAGGGGTTTGGGGTATATGTGGAGCCCGCACCTCTCTAAGACTCTGAATCACATGTTTCCTCAGATTTCCAGCTATGTCCTGGAGCAGATACCAAGCTTTGCCTCAGGAAGGTCCTACCACCTTCCCCTGGCTTGCCACATGCAGCTCGTTTTGGAGCTGATGGAGCCAGCGCTGAGCATCAGCGGGCGGCTCGACGTGGCTGTGCAGGTCGAGCGCACCTTGGGGCAGAGCTGGCGCGATGCTGCTGGGCTTGCGCTGCTCGGGCGCTTCCCTCTTCTGCGTTCCCTGCCTCTAAAGCAGTGACGGTTCCTGCTGCTTCCCCTTCTGGCCTAACTTGGCACTCAGACTAAACTATTATTAGCAAAAGCAGTTTTTAGTCAGTGGAAGATGTATTTTATTTTTAAAATCTACCCCAATTAACAAAAATGTGGCTTATTCTAGCACAAAGTCTTTTAGCATGGGCTTTGTTGATTTAGGCTAAAGCTCCATCTTGCACAGGAAAGTGTCTGGGTGCAAGAAATGTGCGTTTCTGAAGAACAGGTCTGAGGATGGGGTTTGTTTTGTTTTAAGAGTTTGCTCCTTGGCTTGGCCACTCCTACCGCACGAGGAGTTTTGCTCTGAGTTTCCGTATCGTTCTTCCTGGATGGTTTCTTGTTTTGCCATGTGTTTCGCTTTGCAGATGAGCAGTTTTCACCGGAGTGTTTCCGTCGCGCTCGCGGCTGCCGAAGGAGGAGGGCGCCGTGGAGGCAGCGCTGAGGTCCCGAGCGCGGCGGGGAGCTGCCCGGCGGGGAGCTGCCCGGCGGGACTGCTGTGGGCGTCGTGGTGGTGCCGCCTGCCCTGCGCCCCGAGCAGGCGGCGCCGCTGCCGAGGGTTGCGCGCCGGAGCGTGCAGGACGGGCGCGCGGAGCCGCAGCCCCGCGCCCGTGCACGCGGGCTCTGCGCGGCGCTGAATGAAGTGCATTCCCAACCCGTCGGGCGCTCCTCCCAGAAAGGTGCGCTCTGGCGCTGCGATCTCCACGCGTCCTGCAGCCACCTCGGCAGCAAATTCGGAGAGCTGTTCGGGTGGGTGCCGGTGGCGCGCTGCTGGCTTGGATTCGGCTCCTGCTGCCTCGCTGTGGCCTCGGGCGAGCTGGGCTGGTGTCCGGCACGGCCTGGCTCGCCAGCAGGCTGCCCGGCGGCAGCAAGGGCGGCGTGGGGCCGAAGGCACGAGGTCGTCGCTGGCGCCGCTCTGCTGCGCTGTGAAAAACTTCCTTTGATGTGCGAGAGTCACAGACGTGTTCCGGCTTTTCAAGTTTATGTCCAGTGTCTGCTTCCTTGAGTTTTAGGTTAAGAGCACGCACTGTAGGTGCCGTGCGCTGCGTTTTGTGCCACCTCTTGTGCTTTGAAGGAGGCAGGGAGCCCATCCATGCACAGATGTGCCCTGCTGCTGCAGGGGCTCTTCCCTCCTCCATCCACCCGCGCCTGGTTTGCAGGTTCCACCTTTGTGGCTTGCACCTCACAGGGAGCAGGAAAAGGGTTCTCGGAGAACCTTAACATTTTAATGGGCTTATAAATGCATGCAAATAATACTGTTCCTTAATAGAAGTACTGGGGAAAAGGTATGAGATATATATGAAATGTCTTAACTGGATGTCCATTCTTCCACTTAAAAGCAGTCTATAAAATCTAAAGCCCAGTATTGCAAGAAGAATTAACAAAGCAGCTTTATCAACATTACCCTGCAGGAGCAAGTGACATTAGTATCTACTGATGCGGGAATATTTCATGTATTAATTCAAATCTCCTAACAAGTGCAGGTTCCTGTAAGTCCCTGAAAACTGCTAATTAAACATTGTATATTTTTTAGCCAGAAGTCTGTAAGGCGGCAGTGCTACTCTTGGGTTGCTCTGAGCATCCTCACTGTCACTGAAGCAAAAGCAAAGCACTTGTGCACAGGCAGCAATTTTTCCAGCCCCGTTGTGGCCCCCTGCGAGTCGAAGGGTTTCTGTGTGTGAGGGCGCTGCAGGGACAGGGGCACAGAGCTGGTGGACGGTGGGGTGCCGGGCTTACCTTCCTCAGCGCGCGGCGCTCCGGGCCGGGCCGCCGGGCTGGCCCGCACGGCTGCGCATGACGGCTCCGCGGCGCCAGCTGCTTTCGGCCGGCCGCTGTGCGCGCCGGAGGGCTCCCAGCTTCCCTTTTTAAGTCATTCCTTCGCTTTTTAAAAATCTTCTGACCACACCCCCGATGTTACTTCCTGTGGGAAATGCAGTTTTAGAGCCTGTCGCGCTCGTATCTTCACTTTTACCCTGTGTGTCATGGGAACTTTTGTTTTTTCAATCCCTGGGATGGGCAGATACCGCAGCCGTGTCCTGGGTGCCCTATCGCCCGGCAGGCAGCATCCTCGCTATCAGCGAGGAAGCTATCGGCGCTTCCCTGCACGCAGCATCCTCGCAGCCCCGTGGGGCTCCTCGCCCGCTGCATCCTCGCAGCACTATCAGCGCTTCCCTGCATGCAGCCTCCTCGCAGCCCCGTGGGGCTCCTTGCCTGCTTCATCCTCGCAGCGCTATCGGCGCTTCCCTGCACGCAGCCTCCTCGCAGCCCCGTGGGGCTCCTCGCCCGCTGCATCCTCGCAGCACTATCAGCGCTTCCCTGCACGCAGCCTCCTCGCAGCCCCGTGGGGCTCCTCGCCTGCTGCATCCTCGCAGCGCTATCGGCGCTTCCCTGCACGCAGCCTCCTCGCAGCCCCGTGGGGCTCCTCGCCTGCTGCATCCTCGCAGCGCTATCGGTGCTTCCCTGCACGCAGTATCCTCGCAGCCCCGTGGGGCTCCTTGCCTGCAGCATCCTTGCAGCGCTCTCGGCGCTTCCCTGCGTGCAGCATCCTCGCAGCCCCGTGGGGCTCCTTGCCTGCAGCATCCTTGCAGCGCTATCGGCGCTTCCCTGCGTGCAGCATCCTCGCAGCTGTGCGGGGCTTCCCTGCGCGCAGCCTCCTCGCAACCCCATGGGGCTCCTCGCCCGCAGCCCGGGCTCTGCTGCACACTTGCATCCCAAGAAGGGTTTCACTTCTGGGGTGTCTCTCTTCTATCAAACAACGCTCTGCAGCAGGAGGGGCCTTGGGAATCCGTGGGGATTTGGGGTTCTTCCTCTTGAATGAGAAGCAGCTGCTGTGCTCTGCATGCACGGTGCCTGCTTTGCTTGCTAGGAGCCCTTCCCTGCGTGACCCTTGGGGGCTGTTCATGGTGGGGACACGTGTGTGCGGCTGTCCAGAGCGCCTGGCCCTTGTTGGGGTTCCTCGTTTCCACTGGAGTGTTTCCATCCACGCTAATCGGCACTGAGGGCGACTTGGACAGACATGGGCACGGCCCTCGTGCATCAGCCGTCCTCCGCGCGGCCTCCACAGGGAACGTGCGGGACGGTGAGCGCGGGGCCGCCCGGGCACGGCCGCGGTGCCCATGCCCCCCTGCCAGCGCGGCTCCGCCGTCCCGCACGTTTCTGCACCGCCAGCTGCCCCAAGGCCGCGGCCGCAGCACCGACCGCTGCCGCTGGCCGCAGCAGCCAGCGCCGTGCGGTGCGCGTGGAAGCTCCGGCTCCAAAGGGACAAGCCTGTGGTCACTTATCCAGCGGCCCAGGGTTGCCATAAGTGTCCTAGAGGTGATGTCGGAGCGGGAGACTTTACTTGGAAGAAGCTTGAACGAAACTTGTGTCATCCTTTTTCCTGCTAGATGTTCTCTACCAAATGTCTGTTTGAAATCTCCTCCCAATGCAGTCAGTGCTTGATTTATTAAATGTGTCAACCCATGTGTCGTGGAGTTCACAGATAATACGCAGATTTTGGAAAAACAGATTTTGGAAAAAGTATCAAGTACTTTTTGGGTAAGATTTCCTGGAGTTTTTAGAGCTCTCAGTGGTGATTTTAAAGGAGCTCACGCAGCACCGTTGGAGCAGAGCTCGATGATTAGAACTGAGCTGAGGTCTGCGCTGCTGCGCGGGCCTGTTCTGTCCGCTGTGTGTGTGTGTGAGAGCAGCAGGCGCTGGCTCCTGTGGCGACAGGGTGGCGTGTGGGTCGGTTCCAGCGCGACCCTTCCCGTGTTGTGTTTCCTTGCTGGATCTGCTCAGCTTGACCCGCGTGCTGAAGTGCCTCATTGCTGCATCCTGCAGCGCGGAGCCTCCAGGGCTTTGGGCCCTGCTCTGGCACCTTTTGTCCTCTGGCATTGCAAAATGCCTTGCTCTGGCCTGGGTTTTGTCAAGGAACGCTTCATCATGGTAGCTGGCTCCGTATCAGCAGATCTGACAATCTTTAAGGTTAAATTGTGATTTTGGGGGGGAAAAAATCTGTGGATTTTTTGCTTTTCCTGATGGTGCCCTGATGTGGCCGTGGCAGCGGGTTCTCCTGCAGCTGCGGCACAGCCTGCGCGTGGCCGGCTTGGTGCCCGGGACACAAGGCTGGAGTGGCAGCGGGAACGTGGCAGCTGGGACACGATGCTGCAGTGGAGCAGGAACACAGCAGCAGGAACACGAGGCTGCAGCGGGAATGTGGCCGCAGGGACACGATGCTGCAGCAGCAGGAACACAGCAGCAGGAACACGAGGCTGCAGTGGGAATGTGGCCGCAGGGACACGATGCTGCAGTGGAGCAGGAACACAGCAGCAGGAACACGAGGCTGCAGTGGGAATGTGGCCGCAGGGACACGATGCGGCAGTGGAGCAGGAACACAGCAGCAGGACACAATGCTGCAGCGGGAATGTGGCCGCAGGGACACGATGCGGCAGTGGGAATGCGCCAGCTCAGCCAGATGGGTCCCCTGCGGCGCGGGGGCAAGTGCCCCGCTCCGGCGCGAGTCAGCCGCGCCGCCTCGGCTCTGGGTGTCTGCAGCTCTGAGTCACCGGTGAATCACCCATTAATCCTCAGGTGAAACACAGCAGCTCAATGGCTTTTGTGCCTCCCTCCCTCCTCGTAAAACAGGAGCATTTTTTTATAGGAATATGGGCTGGTTCATAGCAGCGGTGGGGGAGAATGTCCTTTACAGACAAAACCTGGCCCAAAGCGCAGCCTGCCCTGGCAGGGAGGCCCCGGAGCCATGCTGGAGCACCAGGCTCCACGGGCATGGCGCATACCCGCCTTACGTGGGGAGCCTGCCAGCCCTCGTGGCCGGTGCTGATCTGCCTCGAGCCTAGTGTTTGCTGCTTATAAATATCTTCTCAAGGCTTCGTCTGTTTGTGTTTGTGCTCTTCTAGGTTAGTGACGTTGCAAACCTCTGTGCAGAGCTGGTGGCGTGTGCTGCACCGGGCTGAGCACCGAGCGGCTGCTGGAAGCTCTTTGCTTCTCCTCACATCACGTCTGGGGTTCCGACAATCCGCTCTGCAGCATGGATGTTAGTTCATTGACTGCGAAAGAACCTGTTAGATCTGCCTCCTGAGATGCACATAACGGTACAGCAGGTACCCACTCAATACGCAACGGTGAGCGGTTCCTGCTTGAGCTTTCAAGGTTTCAGGAGCTTCCTCGTTGATATTGTTCGCACCTACATCTTTGCTCTGTATGTAAAATTTGTTTTTAGTGTAATAAGGAGTTTAAGAGCCCTAGAGATGCTCTTTGAAAGGAGCAGGCAGTCAGGTGTATTTACACACCCATCACCATTCTAGAGCAGTATTAGTCTCCCTATTTTTACAAGTCCATTTTGGTGTTAGTTCCTAAATTTTCATGCTGCTGGCACACAGGGACTTCGCTGTTCCTCACTGTCTGTTCTAAATTACCAAACTCCTGTTCAGTCAGCAGAATTGCCGTGACTTCTGCTATTCAGTGCCTGATCCCAAATATTTATCTGTAGTTTGAACACGTGTACCTCTAGAAAAGGTTTGAAGCTATCTACATTGAGGATATATTCTTGTTCTGTCATGAGGCAAAGGAATGAGTATGGATGACAGGTTTTATAAAATAATATTTTGTCATTTTTCTCTAGAATGGCTATTTTTTATGGAATTAATTGTGGTATTTGAAACAGATGTGTATTAATATTACATAAAGAGCTAACGGCGTTTGACATAAAAAGATTAGAAGATGCATTAAAATGTAAAGACAGATTCTTCGGTGTAAAAAGTTTAGGGCCGTTTCCTTGGCGGTCCCAGAAAGGGGAGCGCTGTCGTGTGAAACATTCGGCTAACGTGTTCTCTTCCAGGTGAGCGACCTGTCGTTCCGAGACTCCGTGGGCGCCTTCCTTGCCATCCTGCTCGCCCGGCGGTGCTTCTCGCTGCGGGACACCCTGCGGCTTGCTGCGCTGCCTTCCCTTCTCACAGCGGGTAGGAAGATGCCCGGAGAAGGACTTAAAGCAGAAAAGCTAACGCTTTTAAGGAAGTTTGCATTGAGTTCGAAGCATCTTCTGACACGCTTTTGTGCATGATGCCGCCCGTTGCCATGTATTGCTCTGTGGTCTGCAGAAGGAGCAGTAGCCCGTGGGGCCAAGAAGCTGCCCCAAAACGGTGTCAGAGCGGGCGGCCCTGCGCTGTCCCCTGCCTCCCCACCTGCCCCTGGTGCCCTTGGCCGCTTTGTGCCGCCTTTCACCTTCTGCATACACCTCTGTTTCTTATTTCTGCCTTGGCTTTCCAGAGCCAGTTGATCCACATACTCTTCTCTTGTCATTAATTAAGCCTCTTGTTTACCAAAAGCCATACTGTTTTTTTTCCTATTTTGTAATGACTCAGTACATAATTGCTGATTCCTGTTGATGAAATGACTGTATTTGCATTTAAAATGGGACTAGAAGAGAGAGAGTTTTGCTGGGCCTCCCGTCAGGTTCAGTGTGACTCATGAGGTGTAGCACAGATCCCTTACGTCCCTGTCCCATCTCCTGCAGCCCGTGGAGATCCGGATGCGGAGCCTGGGGCCAGGATGACCTGTCGGCTCCTCCTTCACCTCTTCAGGACGCCCCAAGTCTTCCTCTTTCCCCAGGGCCAGGTGAGTTGGCTGCTGCACAGTCCTTCTATTTCAACAACTGAACCTGGATGTTTTTCAATAGCTTCAATTTTCACCCATGAAAACCTCTGTAATGCAATAAGAAATGATAGCCTGCTTAAAATTACAGATATTATAAGCAAACTAGACGCAGTGTTCTCATTTTGTTCAGGAATTTTCTTGAAACAGTCCAGGACCCAGCAGTGCCACTGGGTGCCAGCCCTGCTCTTGGCAGTGGTACCCGGAGGTCCACGTCCCGCGCGGCGCCGTGGGGGTGATGCTGCCTCCTGCAGTGCAGCCACCCACGGTGACTGAGAAACTAGTAACGTGTCCTGCAGCTTGATGATCTTGCCTGCGAGTTGCAGTTAAATGTGGCTCCAAATAAGGCACAATAAAATATCTGGTCCCACAGGAGGCACACGAGGAAGTTAATTGTCAAAATATGCTAATGTAGTCGTCTTTCCTTTTTAATTTGAGTATTTTGTGGTCTGACCTATGTGTTTTTGCCACAGACCAAAAGAGGAAGGAAAACTACAAGAGTCAGCACCTGCCAAATAAAAGGAAATAACCCTGGAAATAACTCATGCTTTAACTTCTAAGCCTTTCAGCAACTTTGAGAATAGGACTTCTCAAAATCCTGTGAAAAAGAAGTTAAATGTGATGATTACTTGCAAGCTTGAAATGTAAGTTCTTAGAATTTCTTCTGTTTAAAAATAGTTTCTTATTTTGACAAGATATACATGATTGTCTTTCACGCATTCAAACAAATGAAGTCAGATATGTGAAGAATATTCTGAATGGGAGAAATGTTGTGTAGACCCAGGCTTCCTTAAAAGTATATTTGAATGGATAGAAAAAAAACACATTTGTGCTTTATTAAGTAGTAGAAATCAAACAAAATGTGGACGAGGCCTCCCGTTCCCGTGGGCCTTTCTGTGACTTTGCCTCTTGGGTCACAGGTAGATGAGGTGTGAGGGAAGTCAATTCCCAAATCCGTCAAGTCAGAATGAAAACAGTCCTCAGGATTCTGGTGTGGTTAAATTCACTGTCTGTCCAGATGCAGTGAATTGACATACTGCTTTCTTGTCTTAAATGATTATAGGTTTTTTTGTTTGTTTTTTGCTATTAGACTGTTTCTTTAATCAAATTCTCATATAGTGGGTTGACCTGTAGAAGTTTTATTTGCCATATTCAACTTTTGGGATAAATATCCTTCGTATTATGCTTATGAACACCTCTTTCTGCAGCCCTTCTAATTCATTTGCAATATTTGCACTGCCCATTAGCACATAAAAGCAGAGATGTTTTCATAGGGAAAATGGAGCCCCCCTTTGCTGGACTCCTCACTAGATGTTTCTGAGTAGTTGGAGCATTTTCCATGTATCTCACAGCTCTGTCATCTTTTTGCATCAGTGGATGCAAAGAAAGAAGTGGCGCTTTCCTCCAGCTTTGGGCTCTTTCTTTACATAAGAGCTTGCGTGCATAAAAGTGTTAAGCTAGCTACTTTCAAAGCATGGATAAAATGGCTGTAGAAACTGCTGAGCCTTTCTATATGGTTGGTTCCTCTGCACAAAAGTAAAAGCATTTGCAAATGTGTTGCAGTTTTGACCACAAACCTCCTTTCTTGTGCTGTGGGAAGCTTCACGGTCTTTTTGTGATTGAAAAAACAAAACAAAACAAAACAAAAAACCAGATTTGACTACTCCTTACATGCCCAAAACAATGACCCTGTGGGGAACTATGAAATCTCAGTAACGTATCTACACATGAGGCTTATGTAAGAAGTAAATAGGTTCATCTGCTTTTGTTATTTCAAACTCCACTTTGTATATGAGGGTAGCAATGGCAATAATCATTGTTGTCTTGCAAAATGCAATGTTTCGTGAAAGTGAATGAGAAAATGAAGAAGTATTCATACCACATTGTTCCTCTAATCTGAAAAAAACATTGTTTACCATAACACAGAAAATTACGGCTCTGTATTTGGCTTCGGCATTTTGCCAATCCTTTATACTAATTCTATTAAAGTCAATCTAAATGCTAAATAAAAATAGCAATTGCAATAAGCACTTGCAATAAGTAAGCACTGGTATGTATGGGTGAGTATTGCCGTTGTCTTCAATGAGAAGGGGCCGCGCGGCGCCGGCGCCAGGCCTTGGCTTCGCCCCGAGCCGCGCGCCGGCGCTGCCTCGGCCCTGCTGGCTCCCGCGTCAGCGCTAACGGCCTGGCTCGAGCAGCCTCCCGTGCTCCTGGGACGGGCTCTCGGGGTCCATCGAGTTTCTGCTCGCTCGGTGCCGGGAGCTGGGCAGCGTCGCGGCAGCGACAGGCCCGACATCGGCGTTTACGTGCCTTGGGCTCGGCACCCTGTCCGTTTGTCTAGCAAGGCTTTATTTGCCAAAACAGAAGCCGGTGCAGACAGTGCCACTTCCAGAAAAGAAACAGACAGAACAGGGAAGGGAACGAAGACAGGAAGTAGCAAAATAGCTTTGCTAATTGACTGTTGTGTGGTTGCCTCCCGTAAAGCAGGTCCCTGTTGAGTCAGCAGCCTTTCCTTTCCCTGGTGCTTACTTGCCTTAAGGGACAGCATGAGCAAGGGGAAGGGCTGCTCACATTGCTGCAGAATCACGTTCATCAGGTAAAACAAGCCCAGAAGCTCAGCGCCTCCGCTGAGTATTGATGTGTCATCAGAGCTGCGTGTGCAGGATGCTGCGGCTCTGGGGAACTGCAGCGTGGAGCGTGTCACAGGGAGCCGTCCAGGGAGGGAGGGAAGGAAGGGCAGGGGCTCCTCGTCTCCGAGAGCAAATAAATGGTTATTTATGAAACTGCTACAGAGAAACGCGATGAACCTGATTTTGCTTCTTTCCAGGAAAATCAATCTTATGTGTTTGTGCTTGAGAGTCTCTTCAGTCACTAGCTTGGTCATAAGAATTTTTTATAATTTTGAAGTTTCCTTTCTTGGGGAAACTCTTCATCTCCTAATGTGTCATAATTTAGCATATTTAAAAAAATGCTAATCCTAAACTGACCCACTGCCCCGAATAAACCATCCCTACGCTCTTCCTTTGGGTCTCTGCGCTCACTCTCGAGCTCTGCTGAGTCCAGCCCTGTGGCTACCTTGGGTCCCGCTTTAGCCAGCAGGAATCCCGGCTCCTGCAGGCTGGCACTAGCTTCAAAACAAATATATACAGTGCCCAGCATAGTGGGAATCCTTTTTTTGTGTCTCTATGTCTGTAATTACCGTGACGAGGAACACCGATATTTGCAGGGCCGTTATTTGCTCATGTTGCCTCTCAGCCCAGGTTGGGTTTCTGGCTCTGCTTCACATCCTAGCTACAGCCGTTCGCTCACTGCCTGCCCTGCTGTTGCTGCCACTGGCCTCTGCTTTCGCTCTGGGGTTTCCTCTGAAATTCAGCTAGGCCCAGCTTGGTGACGATTGCAGTGTTGCTCATCCAAAGGGTCCAACGGGATCCTGCTGGAGAGCTGCATCCAAAGCAAGGATCCATTTACTAGCCTCATGGTAAGCAGTTAGGATGTTTCAAACAGTATTTTGTATAAATATAGATATATAAATCATATATAAATAACAGGTAGGTGGGATGTTCGACACGGTGCAGAGGAGCACCCGAGTGCCCATGGACTGGGCACTTCTGCTCCTGCAGATAATCACCTCGGGAACAGTCGATATGCAGACCAACAAGTACATCTGCGCTGTTTAAGCAGGCTAATTAACGCTGCTAATACTTCTTATCTTGGATGGCATGTATGCTCTTCTGACATTTGATTTTCTCCTCATTATCCTGCTATAGCTTGCCTGCCACTTGCTGCTGGCCTCCGCCTTGTCCAGCGCCTCCCAGGACAGGCCCGAGGGAAGTGGGAGAGCTCACGTGAACTTACTGAAAAAATGAACAGTGAGTGTCGCGGCCGACTATGTTCAGCATTTCTTTTGAATTGCCTTTTGTGAGCATCTTCTACACCTGTTGTTTTTAGCTGTAGGAACTGCAAAAAGTTCCTCCAGGAGCAGTAGGCAGCAGTAGTGATAACCAGAAGGAAAAGAAAATAATAACAAATATGAATGCAAGAGTGGGAAGACAGAGTTTTAATATTTTCTTCTATCTAAATTAGATTTAGAGACCCTGGAAGAGTAACTTACTCATGTTTGAGAAACTAATTTTGCATGTACCTTGTATTATATATTTTATGTTCCGTTCAAAAGAGATGAAAGGGTAATTTATATTCTTAAAAAATCCCTGCAATAAATACTTAAATTTAGTAAAAATATAGGGAAATGATTCATCCAGAAACAGGACATTTTCTAATAGTGAAAGCAGTGTGAAGTTTCTCTTCTCCTTTTTTTTTTTTTTATTTTTCCCTTTTTTCCGTTTTTTTCTCTATTCATTCTTTAGAAGGAGCTGGCAGACAAGTGTTCTGCAAGCATCGGCAGGTCCCGCCAGCTGCCGCCCCTGCCGAGGCAGACGTGTGACATTATCACTTGTGAACCAACGGGGTCCTTGATTGACACCAAGGGGAACGAGATCGCACGGTTCAACTCCATTGATAAGAAACAGGCAAGATCCAAAGTTTGCAGTGTCTTAGATTTTTCATGAGTTTTTCATGCATAGAAAGGTGAAGCAAACAGGTACAGCTTGTACGTGCATGTGTTTATATCTGGTGTCGTAGAAGCATTGGGCTTCTGCTGTGGTATCCCTTTCTAAGACTCCTCTGCATTAAAACTTGCTCCATGGCAGTGCAATCCCTTTAAACAGCTAGGATTTGCATGGATGAGGATAGCGGGGGTGAGGAACCCCAGGCTTGCAGGAGAAAGCCTTTAAAAGCGCTTCCAGGGGACGGAGCTTTCGCGTGTTTTCGAGCACGGTTTTGTTCCAGATGCACGAGCATGTTATTTGTTTGCACGATGCAGGCTGCCGGCTGAGCGCCGAGGCAGGGTGGTTTGGGGAGCTGTCAACCCCCAGGTTAAGAGCGCCCGGCAGCGCTGCTCATCGCGGCGCAAACCGTGGGCCAGCGTCACCGGCCCCGCACACCATCAGCAGCATCCCGGCCTTGCCGTAAGGATCTGCCAGCCCTGGCAGGTGCTCCCAGAAGTTTAGGTGTCTATGTCTTGAGGGGAAATGATTCTGTGCCATCCATACAATTCAGTAGTGTTGATAACCTTTTGTTTTCTGAACTGTTTAAAATTGAGGCACCAAAATCTCCCCAAACTAGAACTGGGCTGGTATTGGCTAACTCCACACAAGGTGCCAAGGAAACAAACGGGGTTTTGCTTGGGGAGAAATCGTGGCATTGCACATTTACAAGCAAATCTGGCACTTGAGCCTGTTCAGCTTGAGAACTGTTTGGGCTGTTACTTGCTGGGAGCGAGATGGGAGTAGGATGCTGCTTGCAAAAGAGCAAAGAAGAGAGGAAGATGGAGCACTAACTATTGCTGTGGGTTTTGGGGACGATGAGAAGGGATATATCATTTTTTAAGGTGAAGTTTGCAAGGAAAGAGGGAAAGAACTCCCTCTTTTGCAGGCCGAGACTTTTGCAAGACAATGCTGACAGTTGTCTCCCATTATTTAAATATGTAAACCTTTAGTGAGTATATCCTCTGACTATTTTTGATAGGTCATTTGATTTATCCTCCAAAATGTAATAGAACGTGAGGATTTTAGCATGGCTATAAGGAGACAATACTGTAAAAGATCTAGATGTTTTTATCTAGGGCAGCCCCGGGTGGAAGTTAGAGTTCCTCCTCTGCGCTTTCGGTACATCGTGTCAAGAGCCAAAAACGTCCTTATGGGGCTTTCTGACTTGAATCGTGATGCACAAAAGCAACTCGCTCTAGTTCAGCATTTCTGCAATAACTTGCTTTTGTTTGGAAACAGGGTCTCCAGGTTTCAACCGAGCAGAAGGTGTCCCTGTGGGACTTGTCTGAAGGTCATAAAACCCCGCTCCTCTCTCCTGGGCCTGGTTTGGGACAGTTTGCGTTGATAGGAAGGTGCTGAAGTACGAGGAGCACCAGCCTCTTCTGCTGTACCACGTGCCCAAGCCACAGAGCTGCTACCTCGAGCCCTTGCCCCTTCCTCCAGGGGAGGAGGAGGAAGAACCTTCCTCACCCGTGTCTCAGGAACCACAAGGAAAGTCAGCGGAGCTCTCGGACCCGGGGAAGCACACCACAGACAAGAAGAAGAATGCAGAGGCAGGAAGAGAAAGTCCAAGTGGAGCTCGAGGGCCGACGTAAGTGACGGTGCGCGTACAAAACGGCAGTGTGTAGGGCTGTAGGTGTTCCATGCAGCACTACGGCTGCTGTGCTTCACAGCAGACCCCAGCTGCTTCCCGCGCCAGTTGTCCCCAGAGCACACGTGTTGGTGCAGAGCCCGGCCCTGCTGCAGTGGGTCTGTGTTGCAGACACGTCGTACTTGCCTGCACCCAGCCGGCCCGCGAGGGAACTGCACAAGAGGGCCTTGCAGTTCCCCCAGCAGCAGCGTGAGCCCTCCTGGCTGTTGGGCAGAGCTGCAGCCCAGCCCGAGGGAGCAGGGCTTGGGCTGCCCCAATGCACCGCGGCCGTGGCGCGCACCGATCCCGCGGCAGCCCGGGCATCGCGGCAGGCTCGCGGGAGTGCACCGGGGAGCCCCGCGCTGCATTTGGTGCATTGCAGGTTTTTGCCATGCTGGGCCGTGCAGGGGCCTGGGCATGTGCTTGGGACGTTTTTTATAACAAGACAGGAGAAACCCTTTGCAAAACTGCATTTTAACAGCTGTCTCTTGAGTAAATACCTGTGATTCACTCTGCAGTGTTACAATAGGACCATAAATCAAAGCAATGCCACTTCTTCCACCTCCTGACAATTAAACACAGCATTAATGCAGTTCAGCAGTTACTTCAGCGTTGAGCAATGCAGCTTTCGGGAAGTAGAGCAGTTAAGTCTCTCCTTGGATCTTCATTCCATGAGTGGATTGGGTTTGTCCAGGGTGGAGAGCTTTGGAGTTGAAGGTAGGAAGGAAAAGCTGTGTGGAGCAGCGAGCTGTGCCTGATCCTCCCGTGTGTTGCAGGGCCAGCCGAGGGAGCCAGGCGCGACGTTCCCTGCGCGCGGGAGCCTCGTCCCAGCTCGTGCCGCGTGTGCCGCTGCTGCTGGCACAGTGTGGCCAGCGCAGCAGGGAGCCGAGCGGCCGGGAAGCGAGCCGGGCGGGCGGCGGGGCCGGGGCAAGGTGTGCGGTGCCGCTCATCCGGGCCCTGCGCTCCCCTCTTGACCCTGCGCTCTCCCCTGGACCCCGGGCTCTATTATAAAATACTTCACCACTTTCTTTCCCATGGAATATTTATTTTAAAAAATCGTACTAAATATTCAAATTTATCAGTAAGTCAATCTGCATCACAATAAAATCTGCTCTTTAGTTCTTAAATACTCTCATGTTACATGTTCCAGGGTCACCATGGTTGTACAAGGTGGACAGCATTAAACTAACAGGAAGATCTGGAATTCTGGCAAGTTTCTGGAAAGTAATTTTATTTAATAATCACTGTTTGGTGGCAGATCAGAAGTGCCTTCAGTTAGTTGTTAGGTAAGTCCATGTGTTCACTGAAATGGATGCTGGAAAATACTGCTAAACCTTTTTTTCCATAAGCCCCTGTTTCTTGCTCTTCGGCAAGCAAGCCGCTTGCAGCCTGAACACTGTACCTGTGTGCAGGTGCTCATGGCTGCCTTGGTTGCACTTGCGCCAGGGGCAGGTGCAGTGCAGCCATGGATGTTGGTAACAGCCGTTCACACTGCACACTGTATTTTAGGACAAGAGGAAATGGCCTCAAGTTGTGCCAGGGGAGGTTCAGGTTGGGTATTAGGAAGAATTTCCACAAGGAAAGAGAAGTCAAGCATTGGAACAGGCTGCCCAGGGAAGTGGTGCCACCGTCCCTGGAAGTGTTGAAGAAAGGTGCAGATGAGGCACTTAGGGACATGGTTTAGCAGGATGGTGTGGAAGGGTTTGCAGTGCTCTTGAAGGTCTTTTCCAACCATTATGTTTCTGTGATTTCAGATGACGTGGATGTACGTGACTGTTGAATCACTGCCCAGATAGTTCTTAGCAATGCACCTGTACATGCCTGAATCCGACAGCCGGGGATTCGGAATGACCAGGGTGCCTTGGGGATGGAGCAGTTGGCTACCCGCCGGCCGGCCCAGGTCCGCTGTGGAGAGCACGGAGCGGTCGGGCAGCTCCCAAGTGATGTGCGGGCTGGGCGCTCCCAGCGCGGCGCACGTGAGCTGCAGCGGGGCGCCGGGCGCGGTGCGCACGCTGCGCGGCGGCCCACTCGTGATGCGCGGCGCGTAGGCCACCACGGCCACCACAACGCTCACGGAGGCGTCACCAGCGGCGTTGTGAGCGCGGCACATGTAGGTGCCGCCGTCGTGAGCCGTGGCCGCTCGGATGAGCAGCGTCCCGTTCTCCAGCAGCGCGTACTTGCCGCTGATGTGCGGCCGGTCCAGCACGAGGCCGCTCGGCACCGTCCAGGCAGTGCGCGGCTTGGGGCTGCCCTCGGACAGGCAGTGGAGCCACAGCGGCTCCCCGGCGATGCCCTGCACCGGTCCCCTCGCATGGACGAGGATGCGGGGCTGCCGGCCCACCTCCAGCACGATGAGCTTCTCGATGTAGCCGACTTGGTTCCTGGCAGCGCAGCGGTACTTCCCGGCGTCCTCCCTGCCCGTGGTGGAGATGGTAAGGGTGCCGTTGGTGCCCGTGGCAAACCGGGCGCTGCGGGTCCCCCCAGAAAACCACGTGCCGTTAGGCAGCATCCAGCTTATTTCAGGAGGAGGATTTCCATCCACCGAACAGTTCAATACGTTAGTTTTTCCGGGTTTTGCTATTACTTTCTCATTGAAAGGATTTTTAAACATGGGTCGCCGTAGCATTTCCAGCACCTGCAGCTGCACCACCAGCATGCTCTCGCCGCCGTCATTGCGTGCCACGCAGGTGAAATCCGCTGTGTCCGAAGGGCGCAGGTTCCGAATTTCAAGGGTCCCGTTCTTGTGCACTGTAATCCTGCTCCCGTAATACGGAGCTGTTAGGAAAATATTATCGGGCATGACCCACATAATCTGAGGGGTTGGCGTCCCTTCTGCCCGACAGTCGATCTGCTTCTTTGCGTGCCTCACGGCTGTCACCTTCATGATGGTTTTGTTTGCGTATAAACCGTTTATGGTAGGGGGTTTGGAAACAACATCCACTTTATAGAGTTTGGTATCGTCCCCTGCAGGGTTCCGGGCCACACACATGTACTCCCCGGCGTCCAGCAGTTTGACTCTGCTCACTGACAGCGAGCCGTTGGCGTGCAGCAGGTACCGATCTCTTGAGTAGGAGATCATGTCACTGGAAGGTAGTAACCAGAATATTTTTGGTTTGGGTTCTCCGACAACTTCACAGTCCAACAATGCCGTGTCTCCAGCTTTCACTCGAGCGTACGTCTTGTAGCCGTGCTTTATGCGAGGGGCTGTGGTCACCACTGTGACGTGAATCTTCATCTCGTCTCTCCCCAGGGTGTTTTGAGCGAGGCAGGTGTAGTCCCCTTCCTCCGTCAGCCCAACCTTGTTCAAGTAGAGCGTTCCGTTGTCAAAGAGGACGTACCTGCGGGACCTGCGCCCGCCGTCGTCCGCCTGCATCGCGCTGTTGATGGTTGTGCCGTCCGGCAGGCTCCAGGATATCTCGGGAGCAGGCAGCCCTGAGGCCTTGCAGTCCACTTGGAAGTCTTTTCCGTACGGTACCCATTTTTTGAAATACTGTTTCTGGTCAATCTTGGCTGGCTTCATGGTGATGATGACTTTCAGCAGTATCAGATCATCCCCGATTTGGTTTCTTGCAACACATAAATAGTCACCTGCATCCTTCTCTGTAACTGCCTCAATAAGCAGGGATCCATTGGGAAAAACGTGGATTCGACTCCCCATTCTGTTGTGCAGAGAGAAAGAGGAAAAGTATTATTAGGGAGCAAAATGCTGAAGTTGAGTGGTCATCTCATTGTCAATAGTACTTGGGATAGATCTATCAGCCATTGGAGCACTAATATTACAGAAATGAACAGGATCTTGCAGGAATCAGACTCTGATCTTTCAGGGCCTCTGTGACACTCGTGCTTTGGTATTGGTGTAGTTCTGCTCACTGGCAGATTAACGTAGGAGAGCAGAAGCGGGCTGAGGGCAAAGGCCTTTATGTCTCTCTCTAGTTTTACATTTTGAAGACTTAGTTTACACAACTGTGATAGCTTGATGTGGATCTGGCAGTGACATTACAGCAGTCCCCCCCTAGATCCTGCTTTGCAAATCTCTTGTAAAGGGCTTTTCCTTATTTTTGTGGTGTCTAGCATGCAGCTTGCGTTGCTCTACAGGTAGTCTTTTAGTCTTTGCCACAAAAGAGTAGCTGTATTTCATATTAAACCCTTCATTTCCATAAATCTGAGTGGTTCATTGCTGCCTAAACTTAAATATTCTCATGCCAATTATGCCAGCTATGAATACGTAGCACCATGTGCCTCTATTAAAACGAAAGCTCTAGCACTGCAGTCACAATCTACAGTTTTCATAGTTTAGATGATTTTGTTCAACTAATAAGGAGTAACTATTGTGCACCAGACTCCTGGTCAAAGTGTACTGAGTGCTGCTGTATTTGCTGTTGTCAATTGAACTAAATTATCTTTAATTTGTTTTAGAGGAGGTAGTACGGGAAGTCAGCACTGTTCAGAAGTGCTCTACTAAATCCTCTGTATTAGTGCCAATATTTAATAAAGTGTATATTATGTTCTAGAATGAATTTAAAATTTGTCCTAAGTCACAACAGGACAAAATTACCAAAATTCAACCACCATATAAATAAAATAAGATCCATTAGTTCAGAAAAGTTATTAGTACCCTGTTGGTGAGACCTCACCCGCTAGTGACACAGCTCGAGTGGCCTGTTGTTGGAAATGCAGCCGTGCCCTCCCTGCAGGTGCTGCGCCGTGCTCAAAGTTTAGCCATGAGGCTGGCTCACGAGTTAGGTTTGGCGGACGCAGTTGTCTCTCCTAGGAGCGTGGCGGGAGGCAGCGCTTGACGTTTCAAGGGAGTGGGAGAAGGAGAGAAGCAAGATCCTACCTGTGCCCCTGGTCGACCAGTGCCCTGGAGGGCAGCCTCCAGATCACACTGGGCTCCGGCTCGCCGGTCGCGGTGCAGTTCAGGAGCAGCGGCTCCCCGAAATCCAAGTGGGTCACCCTCTGTGAGGCATGGGCTATCATGGGGCGCGTCGCTCTGCGCAGCACCGCCAGCTGCACCACGCGGCGCTCGGAGCCTGTGGAGCTCGTGGCTATGCACTCGTAGGTCCCGCTGTCGGCCGGGGCCGCGCTCCTCACGTGCAGGGTCCCGTTGGAGAAGAGGAAGAGCCTCCCCTTCACCAGCTGCAGGGGCTTCACCACGGTGCCGTCAGAGAGCACCCAGTGCACACTGGGCTGCGGGTTTCCTTTGGCAGTGCAGGGGAGCGCCAGGCTCTCCCCCGTGCTGCCTTCCACGTGCTCTCTCCGTTCTTCCACAATGACCGGCGGCGCCGCCACCACCTGCAGCTTCACCATGAGCGTGTCCGTGCCCGCGGGGTTGCTGGCCACACACGTGTACAGGCCCCTGTCGTACACACTGACTTCCCGGATAATTAAAGTGCCATCTGGCTGCACGGACACCCTGCTGTTTCCCGTGGAAGAGGCCGAGACGTAGGTTCTGTTTGCCAGGATCCAGGAGAAGGCGGGCGCGGGGCTGCCCTCGGCTTTGCACGTCACGGCCACGGGCGCTCCGGAGTGCGCGGTGAGCAGGCGGGCGCGGGCGTCGAGCGCGCGCGGCGGGTACGCCACCACGGAGAGCGTGACGAGGAGGCGCGCGGCGCCGTGCCGGTTGGCCGCCACGCACAGGTACTGCCCGCCGTCCCGCATGCGCACCGCCGCGATGGACAGCGTGCCGTTGGGCAGCAGCGCGACACGGCGCTCGCGCTGCCCTTCCAGCGCCTCCGGCTCTGCCGAGCAAGGGGAGCAGCGTTAGAGCACCGGCCACCTTGGTGGTGGCCGCGCTAGGAGTAGAGGAAACGATAGGAATAGAGGAACTGAAGTGCCAACAGTTCCACAGGAACTTGAGGAAAAATTTATTAATAGTGACAGTGACAGAGCCCTGGAACAGGCTGCCCAAAGAGGTTGTGGAGTCTCCTCCGGAGGTCTTCCAAACCCGCTTGGACGCAGCCTGTGCCCCGTGCTCTAGGTGACCCTGCATGTGCACAGGGGTTGGACTGGATGATCTCTAAAGGTCCCTTCCAACCTTAAGCATTCTCTGATTCAATGAAATATCTCTGTCCTGCTGCTTCCTCTCGCAGGCCGTGAACGCACTTTCCTTGGCACGGCCCCTTTGCTCAGCTAACCAGGATGGCAGTGAGAGCAAAGAAAGAGACAGTGACATTTTTAATGCACAGTGAAAAAAGGTTTAAGCTAAAAAATCCAATTCCTCAGTATAGACAAAATTTGGATAGAAAAGAATCAGATAAAAAAGAATAAGCTTTGTATATTCAAAATATTTTGGCATAGTTTATAACTTGATTTGACGGTTTCTTGCAATATTTTTCCCTACTTGTCACTGTATTCTTAAATGGTAGGTGACATAAAACAAATATTGAAATCTTCCTGCAGTAAACACAGAGTTATTGCTAAATATAGATTCATTTCTTCACACGTTTCCTTGAGGAGCTGTTTCCTACTGGGTATTAGGGCACGCCAGGCTGTGCTGGGCGATCCCCGTTTCTCCCCGCTCCCGGGTTTATTTTGCCACTGAAGCTTCCCAGCAAATGAAGCAATCCTAAATGAAGCACGACCTCGCTTGGTGCACGCGCTGCCTGCCAGAGTGCCACATCCTGACAATAAATGTTATCAGGCTTACCTGGGGAGAGCTTGGTCCACTGTATGGTAGGAGGGGGGTGGCCCGTAGCTTCGCACGGAAGGAAGGCGTCCGAATTGGCCAGCACCGTAAAAGCAGCCACGTTCCCCCCGACGATCCTGGGCTTTGCGGATGGCCTGGGGTAGGGGGAGCCCAGGGCGGGCGGGTTGCTGGTGGCGGCCGCCCCGTGCGGCCTGCGCTCGGGGGAGCCCGAGAGCGCGCCGTCCTGCTCCCTTCCGCGGGAGGGTGGAGGTGCTGTGGTGCTGCCCGGAGCGGGGCTGCCTCCTGCGGCTGGCGCGGCGGGTGGCACAGCTGGTGCAGGAGAGTGGGGTGGCATGGCTGGCACGGGCGGCTCCATGGCTGGTGCGGGCGGCACAGG
>VZSG01000519.1:53405-71911 GCA_013398315.1 Nothoprocta pentlandii | reverse complement strand
CGGTCCCGTCTCGAAAAGAAGCTCCCGTACCGCCAAATACAAACGCTTTTTATTATTTTCCATAAATACTGCATATTTATGTATTCGAAATAAGGTGCCTTAGAATTTCCCGCTGATCACCCGTGTCTTAGTTAACGAGCAGCTTGCAGCTGACGTCTCTGTAAGGACCCACTCTACCGAGTGCGTGCGCACAGGAGCCGCTGCGGTACCGCGCTCCAGGGCTGCCCGCGTGCGCTGATGGTGCCGGCTGCTTTGCTGCCAGTTAGAAGTGAAATGGGCCTCTGTGTCAGTCATGCACACAGGTGCCAAAGCAATTCTGAGTAGTTTGCAATTCATTTGCAGAATTCCTTTGGTGTATAGAAATAAGAGCCTGTACAGAGCTATCTGTTGCGCTTCATGAGTAGCACACTGAAAGGAAGTACCACCTTGAGCATCACCATGAGAGACGTTAACCAGGCAGTCGCCACTTGGTGCAGACACTGTTGTTACACTGTCACTTTTATAACCGAAAACTGTCTTGCAGCAACACCAACAGCTGCATTCCAGCTCTGTCTTCTGCTGTTGAAAGCAGCGCAGTGGATCAGCACAGCTCCTCCTCTGGCTTGCCTCATGCTGAGGTGCATTTGCCTTAATTGTGCTCTGTATTTCTGCATTTGCCACAGGATGAAGCCGTCCGGGCAGGTGGCTGTGTCACTCAGAGGGACCCGTCCCTGCCCGAGCCAGGAAAGGGTCCCTGGGAGCGCGGCACGCGGAGCAGCACAGGCTGCCCACGGGGACAGCGGCAACGCCGAGGCGCAGGGTGAAGACAGAGGATGGCGGCGCACGCACGCGGCACACGGGCCCCGCTGTCCCTTCCTGCGGCACTGGAGCTGGGCTGCGATCCACAAATCACTTTGCAGGAACTTCAGGTTGTTATTTATGCCTAGAACTGAGTATGAATTTTTAGTCTTCTCTATTCCTAACAAAATCTTGCAGTTTCCAAGAAACTGATATTTTTCTTGGAAGAATGTTGCTTTTTGCCAAGTATCTCGGGTTTCTGTCAGGAAAGCCAAATCATCTGAAGTCAGCTTGAATCGGCTCACACCCTTCAGGGCACCATGGTGCCAAACATGAGAGGATGTAGCTGAGGCACCTAAGTGCTTATCCTCTCTTTTCTCCTTCTGGGACAGCATATTACGTGTTTTGGAAACCATTATTGCTTGCAATAGCAATTATTTGTTTAGAATGGTTTAGTTAAAAAAAAGCAAAAAGATCTCTGTTCTTGCAGAATCAAAGTAACTAATTAAGTGCTTCAGACATTGCCACACACATAGCAACAATATTTGCAGTTTTCGGAGTGTGATATACTGAAAATACCATTTTCATTTAGTTATTCAAATGGCTTCTGTCTTATTCCCAGGACAAGAGTGCACTGTGCTGTTTGAATGATACTGCCACGTTTTGGTAGGTAAGCCTGGCCAATCACGATGGCAATAAGAAGCAACTGAAATTACAGGTAATCACATACTTGGAAAAAAAAATCCCACCACAATCTGTACATCACACAAAGCTGAATTTAGATTTATTTGCGAGTTTAGATAAGTGCATATGTCTGACATGGCTTAAGTATCTCACCATTGCCTACTTACCACAGCAAGGTTTTCTACCTTTGCAGGTGGTTTTTCTGCTGGTATCAGAAGAAATGCAAGTGCCTGCATCGCAGTGACAGACCGACCAAAGTAGGTGCTCAGGGATATCGGAGGTGAGAGATTTTTCCCAGCAAGTTTAACGTAGTTCTGGATTTAGATCCAGGCAGTTGATCTAATAGCATAAATGCAAACATGTCCCTGCTGTAGTCAAGTCTGCGTCTACTTTTACAGCAATAACATGTCCCTAATTAGCACTCTGGTGTTAAAAAGCACTTTTAGTGCTATGGCTGTTTTTGCAAAGGAAAGTGAACTGCGCAGGGGTGGTCTGCTCGCAGAGCAGCATGTTGGTCTGTCTGAATCCCACCGAGCAGCTGCACCGCAACCAGGGATGTTTGACTACATGTGTAGTGGGATTGATTTGCTGGAATTTCAAGGGCACCTTTATTAAGACTATGTGGAAAATTAGAAACAATCCACAGCATAGTGTTTTTCAATACAGATACAGCTCAAAGTACCTTGGCAAAGGTAATTGTAAGAGCCAGCTATTACTTTTTGTCCAAATTTTAGTGGGCACAGGTGTGTGTTTAAATCTGCTTAGGGTTAATAACATTTTTTTTCCCTAAGATTAATAAGGAAAGACATTATTAGAAGGAATTTCAGATAAAGAAAACAGTGAATCTTTGTATAGGAATTCATGGCTTCTTTTCTTTTTCTTCTTTTCTTTCTTCCTTTCTTTTCTCCTCTCTTTTTTTTTTTTTTTTTTTTTTTTTTTTTTTTTTTTTTTTTTTTTTTTTTTTTTTTTTCCCTGGCATGGTTATATTGCTGCAGAAGCTGACCTAAATAATTCTCTAAGGAGTGATTTTACGACCAAACATCAGTATCTATTATTATAGGCTAATGCTGTGTTTTCTTTGCAAATACCAAAAGCAAGAAAGACAAAGCCTCCAAAATACCTTGTGAAGTTTGTAGCAGTGGTTCAGTGAAATTCCCAGGGACGGAAAGAGAAAGGGCTCCGCAGCCGCGGTGCGGGTGGCCGCGCTGGGAAGGGGAGGCTGCAGAGGAGGCTGAGAGGGGACCCGGGAGGAGGGCGCAGGGCGGCACGGGCCTCCGCTGCGGTGCCTGCCCCAGCCTTTGGCTCCTTGGCCAAAGCACGTCGAGGTCTGCACAAGCAAAGCGAGCGTCAAGCCTGAACAAACGCCCCTGTCCGACAGCTAATCCCTAGTCACAGGTCGCAGCAAGGATGTGGTTTAGATCTGCTTCTCACAGGTTCTGCCTCTCTGCTCTTGTTACAACGTCCCCGTCTGACTGCCGAGTGTCTCAGATGTGAAGTTGGGAGGCAGTTCTTCTTTGCTTATGGAGAGAGGCTGTTTCTGATGTCTGCGCGGGTTCGAGTGGCCAAGGACTCCCACTGACCACAGCTTTTGAAGTCCGAGTGTCTTGGATGACACGGAGCCTGATAAATCATCCCCGCTATTGGCAGACACTTCAAAAGCATCTGCTCGGTGCATTTGATACAGGCATGGGGTTAATAACCCATTTAATTGAGATGGGCTTTGATTTTCTTGTCAAAACTGTAATGTCTTCCTTTCTCGCCTCTATGGTTATTAGAAGTGGGCAGAAAGAGAGGGATCACCTATCATGCTAGTTTAGTGGAAAGCTGTTATAAAGCTTTGCACGCCTGGGGAAAATCTGCTATTCTCCTTAGTGGAGTATATGCTCACCCTGGGTAATTAACTATGTGATGCACAGTGACAAGTGCAACGAGTAGCTCCTGTGCTTTAAATGAGGTCTTTAATCTCCTTTCAGACCACCTTGCAAGCAGAGCCCTTACCCTGCCAAAGAGCTCAAGTGGCGGATGAGCTGAAAGGCAGATGCTCCGGTGCGAGCGCTGGAGCGGGTGCCGGCTGCAGCCGTCAGGGCTGGCTAAAACAGGCTAGTGCAGCTGGGTGCTTCTTTGTTTGTTGTTTTAACTCAGTTAATTTTAAAGGCAATATTGGATTTGGGTTTTGGAGGCTTTATATGTTGCTTTCTGGAGGGTACTGTGAGGATACTTAATCCAGCTTGTCATTGCTTCTTAACATCCACCATATATTATGAGTTTACAGGCATGGCAGGATGAAACAGCAGCTTTTCTGGTGTTTGTTTGGGGTGATAAATGGGCTGATAGAGTCATTTCATTACAAGCATTTCTCAGATTTAAATTGCATCGGTGTGTGCTTCACGTGCCCTGGGCAAGGATGCCTCAGCTGTGTACAGGGTCTGCAAGCTGGCAGGAGGACACAAGATTAGGTCTAGCATCCTACAAAGCTTTGGGGGTTTTAGGGGTGCAGGAGGTAGCTGGGCAGACAGAAAGGTCAGCTAAAGGCAGGGGATAGAGATGGCCCACACATACGCATCAGTGCACGGATGATGGTGCGAGGTCGGTCTCGAGGTCGCGCCGGCTGCGGCCGTGGGTGACTGTCCCAGGGAACGCGGCTTGTGGGCCGGGCAGCGTGTGCTGCGCGGCGCAGCAGCTGCTCCCGCTGCCCTCCGCGGAGCCCGCGGGGCTCTGCCCTGTCCCTGCCAGGGCAAGGCAACCTCGCCAGGATGCAAAGAGCGGCTATAATGAAATCTCCGCTGAGCAGTGGGATTTTCTTATTTTATTTTGAAATCCAAAGTAAGAATTAGCAACAATCACAGCATATCTACATCCAAATTTGGGCCCTGCTTTATATGTCAAACACCCTGTACTCTTGCTAGTTGGGTGTTATTCTCTTATTATAAACACCCTGTACTCTTGCTAGTTGGGTGTTATTCTCTTATTATATACTTTAAAGGTCATTCTTTTCTTCCATAATCTGGCATTGATGGGGAAGAGTTTTATAAATCTGTTTTTTTCAGCCTGCCATGAGTTGCAGAGAGGTTGGCCTATTGCAGCTGGTTCAAGAGGCTTCAAGGGCTGAATCCTTGCAGGCTGGAAGATGTGGTGAGTACATTACCCAACAGCTTGGGTTCCTTGGGTCACGGGGTGTCCTCATTGATTGCTTTTATTAGACCTGACAGATGTGGGAGGGCAGTTAACTGCACCGAGCTCTGCAGAGGGGAGATGTTCACTGTGTCCATGGTGCTGGGTGGGACCTAGACCTCTTCCCCCTGCGCCTCTTGCACAGAAAGTTCTGCATTGGGGGCACCCACGGGGTCTGTCTGGATCTGCCCCCTGCCCAGCAGCCCCCACCAGGGGACGTGGCTTCTGTGATTAAAAACATAAAGAAAGAAGAAAGAAAAAGCCCAAAAGTTGAAGGAGGAGCAGAGACAGCTTTATGTAATGGTGACAAACTCAGCTTCCAAACAAAAAGTATAAGTCAATGCGACATTTAATGAAGCCTCTAGGCCTTGTAAGTGCTCTGCTTTTCCCCTCAGCTACAAAACTCACCTTGAAGGTGGAGGATGTAAATACTTTGTAGATGGCTTGCTGCTAAGTCGTCAGGCTCCAAGTGAATCTGTTTAACCCCAAATACTAATATGTATTTTTAAAGCAAATTTTACTTATAGCATGTTTAACTGCTCAACTTATAACCATGCAGATCAAAAATTCTTTGAACCAGCATTGATTGATCCGAGAAGTGATTTGTGATTTCTCCCTTGCCACTGTCTGTTTCACTCTGTCTGGAACAGAGATACCCTAGAAAGAGTCTTTCTCCTGCACATCCAGGAATCTTCTGAGCCATGGGGAGAGTATGCAGAAACTGTTCTGCTTATGCATCTCCAAAACCACTACCAGATGCCTTTAAAGGAGCATTTAACCACCCTTATTGTTATGTGTGTAGGTCTTGTATGACAAATTTTATCTTTCCGTAGTCTACTGGTTTATTTTGTTGTGAATCAGTATGTTAGTGAGTAAGATGTAAAAAGGTGATTCTTTAGTGTGAAGAAAATGCCTGGGCTTTGCATTTGAATCTGGAAAGCTTCCCCGGCTTTCCCTTGAGCTCACCAGCAGCTTTGTTTTGCTTTTGTCTGGTCACTGCTGTGTGTGAACTATGTGGTTAAAAGTACACGTATTTTCAAATATTTTGCAAATGGAGAAATCGCATACCGTGTGAGTCTAATGGAATAGTCTGCATTCCGTTGGAAGAAGAACCGACAGACTCCCCTTTCCATTGTTAAAACTCTGTTGTCCCTTAACACACATCCCCCAAGACCCTGTGCTCCCTGTGGCCAGACAGCTGGAAACAGAGCACAGCAAAACCTCATGGGATGGCACTGAATTCCTTGTAGTTTAGTGGGAATGGAGCACGCCTAGTGTGACATGGATTCAAACCTGAGATTTGTCTTAGAGGAGCCACATTTTTCAAGTTCACTGCCAAAACAGATTCCTAGACTGAACACCTTGCCAAAATCAGGTGGAGTAGTTTGGGTTGGACCTGGAAGTCCTAAACTTGGACTATGAGGTGCGGTGTGTGAGGTTTCGCAAACCGTTGCCTCTTAATGAAGTCATGGTGACTGGAGGGTCACTCACCACTAGGAGGCATTTGGCACCTTTGGGGCAGTGAAGAGACGCCCTGCTGCCACCAAGAGCTCCTCAACTCACTTGACTAGAGTGAAATCTGCAAGATTAAGAGATTAAGATCTGTAATCTTGCTGTAAAATTAAGAAAATGGTGCAGGCACCCTTCTCGTGGTGTAAATGTCATGGCTAGACATGTGTATGGCTCAATTATTTTTAATGGTATAAAGTATCACTGTGAATCAGAGTAGGACAATTGTTTAATAGCCATCCCAGCTTTAACTGCATGACATTTACTATGTAAAACTAGCCAGTGTCTTAAGCAAAAGTAACTGGAGTCCGGAGAGCAGTATTGTATTTATGTATCTATAAGCCTATGTAAAGTAAATGTATAGGACAATGGTTAAAGGAAGATGTTTTGGCAGTTCATTAACAGGAATATTAAAAGGTGCTTGCAGGGGAACTGAGAAGAGGAGCTGCAGTTTTGAATGCTGACACTGTGAAGGGTTTTTGCGTGTGATGGAGCAAGAATTCGTGATTTGTGCATGAAGATGGTCTTGCCAGTCTCCAGGATGCAGGATTGGTCCCCAACCTGTGGAACCCCACAAAGCAAACAGATGCCACTTGGGTAAAGGAGATGAGGCCTGGATTGCTATTGTCAAGTTACACGCAGGTGAGAGTATGTGTTTGAATTCTGCTGCACTTTATTTTCTAGTTGTAATTAGTTTACTGTTTATTAGTTTTTTAAAAATGAATTGTTTTAAGGTTGCGTGTACTAGCTCTTCAGTTCCCGGCTGCAGCCTTTCTTCTGTAGAACTTGTAAATTTTGATCTTAATCTGTCAGCATTTTTAATTAGCCAGAGAACTTCATTATTTTCAGATGCTCAGGAGGGTGGGTCAGACCGTGCCAAATACCAGGGCCACAAATCTTCTGGGGTGCTTAAAGATAAGATGGGTTCATACCCTCTGCTGAATCCAGGCCTATTACTATCCCATCTAGCAAAGTACTTCTCAGGTTTGAAGACAGGTAGCAGCAGGACACAGGAGTCCTGATGTCACAAATTTTGACCTTGATTAAAAGGTAGGGTGGGGTTTTTGATTTGGCTGAACTACAGGACTGAACATTGCAACACTGAGTTTTATTTCAGTGACATGGCGCTGAGTTGCACTTTTACTGGCAAATAAAGAGATTTAAATTTCTTAGGCCTAGAAATGAATAAGAATTTTGTCATAGTCACTTGGCTGAATTTCACTCCCCTTCCATGAATCTGAAGTTCAGCCTGACACACCCAAACAACTTTGTAGACTCATCTGTGCAGTAGTATTTACTCACTTGTGGAATACGCTGCTGGTGGCTGCTCTCACCTTGTCTAAAATAGGTTTGCAATCATGATTTTTTGCTACAACTGGATTTCAGTCTCTTCCTGTGTGTGAACTAGCTTCATCAGTGACAACTTCCATGGATATTTGCCAGGCTAGGGGGGAATGGAGGAGGAAGTGGCACCGTTGCAGTCAGTGGTGTGGAGCGTGCGGGTCCCGTGGGTGCTGCGGGGACGCGGGGCGGCCGGTGCAGTGACGAGGTGTGGAGCCAGCCCCACGGAATCCGGGGTTTAGTTGTTAGCTTTCTGTTAGGCGTAGGGAATAGAGAGAGAGCTTGGAAGCAGCCTGACAACCACCAAAATGAATGTTCTTTTCTGTTTATTCCTTGGCTTCAATTCAGATATTAAATGGTCATGTACTGTGAGTCTCTTACCAAGCCTGAAAATTTCTCTTACTGAGTAGTCAATTGAATACAGTTCAAAAAAAAATTGAAGAATAAAGGCATGACTTTCTGTTTTATTGCACTAGGAAAAAATGACTTAAAAAATAAATATACTTAATATTTGAATTTGAGCAGCTTAAACATGCATGTTTTCACATTTTTATTGCAAGTATTTTGACAGCATTCAATTAGCATGTTAGTAGCTAAATGATTTACTGAGCTGCCTGTGTGGAATCGAAGGCATCTCTTTATCCATGCTGCTGCTTGCAAGCCCAGAGCTGCTGGATGCGCAGGCAGGGCCTCTGTGCACCGAGGTGTTGCTGAGTGCCCAGTGCAGGAGCCCCTGGTCCTGAGCGCCTGGCTGCCCGACGGAGCGAGGAGGGGTGCAGGATAGGGACCAGCTGGAAGGAGCTCGGGAAGCTGCCGAGCCTCCAGTGCCCGGGAAGAGCTGAATGATGATCAGGGATCATGAGGAAAGCTTCCGTGCCAGGCCTGTCTCGTGCCACCGGCCAGCTTGGCCTTGGTGCTTGGTCATGGAGGCAGCTGCCGAATGAACCCATCGCTGCCGACGAGAGGCAGCTACTTTCAGGAGTCTTCCTTTAAGAGTCCAGCAACTTCTGGTGTTCTTGTCCTGGAGCCGCATGTCCTGGTGTGTGTTTCTCAGCCCTGGGACACGGAGATGCGGTGCTAAGTTGTTCTCCAAGCGCAGGGATGAGTCACCCTTGCAAGGGTTGCTCCAGAGGTATTTGACCTGTGAAGAAACTCCGCATGTGCAGTGGTTTGGATCTCACGCTGTGTGTGTGGAGGAGGTGTCCTCAGCCCCAGGGCGTCCCTTGGGTTTCCAAAGCATTTGCTAAAGCAGCATCGTGGCCTTGCTCATGTCAGCAAAAACAGGAGTGGCTGTTTATCAAATGCCAAGCAGCCCTTGCCTTGCACTGTGTTGGTTGTAGGCAGAAGAAAGATTCTAAAGTTTGGGTAAGAAAAGAAATATGAACCAGGACTTCACCCTGCCCCTGTGTCACTGCACAGTAAATCTATTAGCAGGAGGCATAGAAATAACTTCACTGCTTTAGTTCCAAGAGAACAGCAATTTGGCACTGTTCTTTTCCCCTCCTGGATATCCTTATTCATAAAGGATGAGACGTTATGAATTTTTGGTTCCTTTTGTCCTGTTATTCTCTTATCTTTGGCATGCTAATGAAATGTGGAATACATGAAATAAAATTAGGAGAGGAAGGTTACAGATTACAGAACGCTACTTTTACATAACTTCTATGGCACCAAGCTACCCTTTAGAGACTTCCCTGATTGCAACTGGATTAGCCTATACCAGCCACTGGTATCATATCTAACAATATGTGCATATACATGCACACAATTTATATATATCATAGAATCACAAAGATTGGAAAGGACCTCTAGAGATCATCTAGTCCAACGCCCCTGCACACGCAGGGTCACCTAGAGCACGGGGCACAGGCTGCGTCCAAGCAGGTCTTGAATATCTCCAGGAAAGGAGATTTCACAACCTCTCCTGGCAACCAGTTCCAGAGGATATAATTGATGTATTTATATATTTTTTTTCCTCTTCCTTGAGTAGCAAAAGTCGCTGACTGGTAGACATGCGAAGAGGCCTCTGTATGGGATGTGTACGGACTTCTTCTCACCATGACTCTCCTCCCTATATGTTAGGCTTTCTTAAAGCGGACTGAAGCGCAAGCGAGCTATGGGGCATGGCTGCAGGTGAGCCCAGTGGGTTTGGCTTTGCGTTGGGGCAGGAAGCAGCTCTGTGCAGCTGGCTCTGCTGCAGCTTCAGCCCTGGGTCTGCCAGGGCACTGAGTTGCCTTTGGCTGCAGGGCTGCAGCGGTTCCACCACCTCCCAGCCCTTGTCCCCCAGTGTCCCCGAGCGACGCCAGCCGCTCCCAATGGGCAGCACTTGGGCACCCCTGCAAGAACAGGGAGTCCGGATTCACCCGACACCGTTAACGTTTGCATCCCCAAGCAATGCGAGGGGCTCAGAAACAGCCTTTCGAACAGACCATAAGGAGAGGAGGTATCTGCAGGTAAAATACGTTTCCACTCATAAATTCTCTTTTTCTGCTTAGCTCAGGGACCTGGCAAAAGCTGTGTTTTTTGAATGACTGAAGCTATTGACTCTAGGTAGTTAGACCAATAGTAATTTTCATGTCTTGGGTAAAACTGTAGTTGACTGAACGCTGCCTGAATGTTTTCTATTACAAGCTAGTAATTTTCTGCTAAAAGCTGGTAAATATGTTCTCTTTCCACAACAGTGAGTTTAATAGTGTAATTCAGAAATGAAGAAAATTGTTGAATCAAACTAAGCAGAATCTGCTTTTCATTTTTTCAGCAGTTCTTAAACCACATGTTCTACAGCTCTGCTCAGAAACCTGAGCAGTATTTCTCTTATTTCTACAACAACATTCTCTTCTAATTTGCATGTTTTCCAGCAATTTTCCTAGGATGAAGAGAAGACAGAAAATTCAGTTTTTTTTTACCCTCAGTGCTGTCTTAGGCTGAAGTGATACTTGTGCACTATGAGCAAAGACATTTTATTTCCTGAGTAGAGCTTTCTGTAACATGAAATAGCATTAGCTGTTTAATAGTTGCAGACTGGAAACCTGTTGCCATAAGCCAGTCTTCAGCATGAAGCTCCATATGCTCTTTCTCTGTCATGCTGTTCCACTGTCTGTAGAGAGCCAGCGTTCGTTTATGAAATGCAGCATTTATCCCTGGCTGGAGTTTAAACATTTTCCAGTGTATTTACAAAGGCTTGTTTTTATTCAAAGCACTTTAAAAAAAGAATCTGTAAATACCAGATTAACTTCAAGTAAACATTACAGTTAGTCGCAGATGATTTTCATCTTAATTCGAATGGATTTTTTGCAGTTATTCCTTTCCTTTTGTAGCAGTTTCATGCAAGTAGGAATGCTAATTGCACACTAGAAAGAGTTAACATGTAGCTTAAGAAGCAGTGGGACTTTCCTCTTTTTCTGTGCTCTGCTTTGCACTCATGCACAGGCTGGTGCAGCCGTAGGGAGCTCTGCAGCACCAGCTGGCAGGTGCTCGGCTGAGGGGACAACATTCTCATTGGAATATGCCAGGAAAGTGATGTTACCCACATCACATATTGCAAAGAGAAAATAGATGCGATAACTCACAGCCATGCCCAGCCAGAATCATCCATTTACAATAGCTGAACTGAAATTGTCTTTTTCTTGAAAATACCTTCTTTCTTTTTTTTTTCACTAAAAGCAAAGGGGGGAAAAAAAACCCACAAAACTGGACATTAAAAAAAAAAAGAAAAGAAAGAAAGAAAGAAGACACCACATTTCTGAATCCTGGAAAAGGAAAATTATTGAGAAAACATTTTCTGAAGTTGAGATTAGCCAAGATGGAAGAGTCAGTGTCTGGAAGTCCTTAGCTATAAATTCAGGATTCTGGCTGTAGGTCATGCTATCTTGCATGCGTGGTTTAACAGATAACCCTTGGCTTTGGTCTGTTCTTGTTTACAAAGTAGAGTCCAAGTGACTTCGCTGAAAGTATGTGACAGCTGTGAGAGCAAGACCAGCCTTGCTGGACTAGCCTAAAAGCTTCTGTGCTGTGTTCAGCCTGCGGTGGGATTCAATATTTAGTAAAGCATACGCAGTATTTTGGGGAGCTCGCTGCCTAACCCCTCACCCAGGAGGGGCCTGGGCTCGGAGGAGGCTGCGCTCCCCTGTGCTGGCTGGAAACCAGGGTCCCTGGGGAGCTGCAGCCTGCAGGGAGAGACCACGGGCAGGGCACCTCCGGCCAGGATTTTGCCAGCAAAATTGGTGGGCTTTTGTTGCTGCTTTTTAAATAAGGAAGCTGGAGGTGGGGGGTGCCTCCTGGGGAGAAGGGACTGAGCAGCAAAGAGAGGTTTCCTTGGGGCAACCCATTTGGTTCCTGCTCCTGCACTCAACTAAAGCTCAGGGCCATGGTCCAAGGCCAATCTGCCATGTCTCGAGTGCATAATGCTTATTAATGCTTATTAATGTGTGTCAATGCTCACTGCTCGTTGCACAGCTGGCAGGGTGTAGCCTTCCAGATGTACCCAAGCAGCCCCCCGAGCTCTCCGGATCCCGCTCTATCCCAGGGCCCTGTGGAGCCGCTGCTGGATCACACCACGGCCCAAACTCTTCCTTTGGGACCATGTGCACTCTACGGGAGGTCTCTGAGCAGGGAGGCGAGACCCTGGAAGAGGTGGGACCCTGGCAAAGGTGAGACCCTGGGAAAGGTGATGCTGCTCCTACGGGCTGCTGCCAGCCCAGCGCCCGGGAGAGGCGAAGCTTCTCCTGCCCGGTATGCATTTTGACAGCCTCCACGTGGAGGTTCATTTCACAGCAGGCAAAAGCCTTGCCTGATGCTTGGCAGGCAGACTCTGCTGCCGACGTTTCAGCATGCTGCTGCTTTTGCTACCAAAACCTTTTGTTTGGGTGGAATATTCAGATTTGGTGACAAAATTATTTCCCAATTTAAAGTCACTTTTTTCTTTTTTTGACTTTGGACTTCGTTACTGAAAAGCAACTAGAAAAGGCTTGGTTGAAAAGCAAGCATTTTGATTTGCGTTTCGGTGCTTGCTGAGCCCCAGGCGCAGCTCCTGGGTGGGGCTGGTGACATCCCCACGTCAGTGCCTGCGTTCCCATGTTTTCCACAGACCACTTTCCTGGTGCTTGGTGTGAAGCTGAAGCAGTGTCTCACGTTTCCCCATCGCAGCCCATTGACCCCGTGTCACTGCACGCACATGAACCAAGCAGGAGACAGCGTCCTTGGTGGCAGCAGGGCACGGCCATGAGGGCAACTGCAGAACTGCCTGGGCAGGTCCCGCCTAGAGCCCTTGCCCTGCAAATGCTGAGCAGAGATTACGGCTTCTCTTGGCACAGGGAGTCCCAGAGTGCACATTTAAAATCCCCTTTGTCACACATCATTTTCTCCTAATTAGCCATTTCCCCTGTCTCTGAAAGTTGCTGTGAGGGCTGTTCCACATCTGACTGTTAGAACCATGTAGCAAAAGTGTCTTTGAATTAAAGCCTTGCAAGTATGGAAGTGACTGCAGGAATGTTGTGTGAGACAGCACGGTCAGAGGATCTGTGCAGGGCAGCCTTTGTGTTAGCTGGCAGCAGCTGATGACCTTTGAAAGCTGTGGGTTTGTTTGGGTTTTTCAGCTGGTGCCTCTGTGCTCAGCTGCAAAAGCAGAGCGGCAGCAGCCCCTATAAAGTGCAATTCCCTGTGCTCCAGAGCCGCTGTTTTAGGAGCTGCATGATGGAAATGCCACTCCATGGAGAAGGGGAGGACCGAGAGGGCCCAAGGGCTCCAGGCACTGCAGGCCTGTTGTGACCTGGGGCTGTCTGCTCGGTGCTCTCATCACACAAGTGATTCCCCTACCGCAGATGAGTGCAAAGGCAGCATCTTCATGCTGAATGGTGCACATTGAGCCAGCATTTAAAGAACAGTATTTGGCCTGGGCATGTTGTGCACTGCAGAACTCTGTTAGATTTGTTTTGGTTATGGACCCAGCAGGGTAATTCTGCAATCGCAGCTGCAGCCCAGGTCACATGCTTTTCTGTGGGCAAAGTAGCAAAAAAAAAGGCAGAGGGTATCACAGAAATGATGTTGATTTATTGGTCCAAGAAGCTAAAAGAAGGAAAATGTCAGACAGAAGCTGAGTCCTTCAAGTGTTTGCTTCATGTATGTCTGTCAGACTAATGAATAACTAGAGACGTATGGAAACAGTATATAGAGTTACGTCTATATTTTTCTAATAAATCCCCACAGGCCAGAGCAGCCCTGCTGCCGGACGCCGTGGCGGTGCTGGCCGGGCTCGTGCGTGCCGGGGCCAGCGCTGCCTTTGAAGCTGCAAAGCCCACGGTGCTGCTGGGCAGGAATGGGCAGCTCCTGTCCCTGCAGAGCATCACACGCTGCGGAACGCGCTCGCCCTCGCAGACACGCGGTCATGCAAGGGCCGGACCGAGTGAGAAACTTAGTTACTAAGGCATAAAAGGGGATTTTTATACAAGTTTCACGATCGCTAATGTTTAAAATCACAAAGCACTTGTTATTAGCCATAAAGTTACAAAAAGGTAAAATAACTCTTGTCATAGAATGTGGAACTTTGGCAATGAAAAAAAGGAGCTGGCTTCAAGTGAGCTCTCTTTGGGAATGGTACTAATTTTTCCTGTTAAAAAATTCCTTCTCCGTGGGATGCTTCTAAAGATGTCATGCAAATGCACTGGGTTTGATCCAAGTCAGTTGAGCCTTTCTGCAGGCTGGCTGCTTTGTTTTGTGAGAAGTACATGAAGGTGGGGACAATGTTTAATCAGCTGGTCAGGACTGCTGGATATCATGACTCTATCCTCAAAAAAATAAATGACAAACTATTTAGTACATTATGTAAAATCAGATTCAGCTTTGTTTCAAAGCCTTATTGTCTCAAGTTTTGGAGTGCTTGAGCAGAAGAGCACGTGGTCACTCTGCAGGGTTTATATAAGTTCAAGAATAGCTGGTAAGGAGATGTCTGAATGTGCAAATGTGGATTTTTGTGCAACTATCGTATTTCCATCCTAAAGCAGACATACAAATCCTTTTGCAATAAGTTGCACGAGTTGGTTCCTTTGAGCAATGTGTTCAATAGCTCTGCCCTGCACCAGGGACTGCCTGAGTAGCATGGATGTTTTAGCTTGATTTCCTTTTGAAACTCGACAAATGAGTGTGGAAATTTCCACTGCTCTTCTGGATGTACACGCTGTTCTTCATCGTATGCCATTATTAATCCAAGCTGTGGTTTTGTGCTAGAGCTGTACTGTTGCACAGGAGCAATACAATAGTCAGCAGGGAATTGAGGAATGCCGAGCCTCACATAACCATAAACTCGTTAAACCATCGCAACGAGACGTTTAAGGCTTCTCTCGTTTCGTAGGGGTCTAGCAGAGCTCTCCTGCGCGCTCTTACCCCCGTGCTGGTCACGGTGGCTTCTCGGTGCCGCCGCGAGCCGCACACAGTGTGCGAGTTTCACTGCGTGAATTGCAGCAATATGAGCCAGGTTCAAAGCAGGCGCTGTCTGCAAACAGCGATCAGAGTATCCTCTGAATATGCACGTGTTCTTTGAGTTCAAAGCTGTGGAATTTATTGATCTATGAAAATCGTTCATGATTCAAAATTAAGAGTGTTTAACAAACTACGATATTAGAGGTCGGTGTTAAAGGCCACACATTGGGCCAGGCTGTGTGCCGGGGAGTGGAGCTGGGGGCAGTGATGAGCCTGCTCCCTTCCTCTCCTCGCTTACAGGCTTTGGCCGAGTGCTCCTTGGTGCTTCGGTGGCTTTGGTCGCCAGGATCCCGAGTGCTCGTTATTTGTGTCTGTCTGAGGCCCCGCTCAGCAGAGCAGAACTCAGCAGGGGATGCAGAACGGGCCAGGCACAGCTAGTGGTGCCCGGGGGCACTTCCCTCGACTGCATCCTGCAGAACGTGTCTGCGTTCTCTAAATAAGCTCTCCACGGCACGTAGGTATCAGCTGTAAAACGTGTGAAGCCAGGAGGCTGAAGCTGAGACAAGCACAAACCGTCCCCGCGCGGCTCTGTCTGCCCCTGTGTGCATCTCCCTGATGGCAAGGGCTGCAGAACAAGACGGTGCTGAGCCCGACCTGCGTGTCCTGCAGTGCCCCACGCTCGGCGGTGCCGCCTTCCCAACGACTGCGGTTGGCAACGACGTGCAAAAGGTGCAGGTATGGAAATGCCCACGCGAGACTGGGGAAATGTGAGCTGTTACAGCTTAAACACAAGCAATGCCATAGGAATGGTCTGGAGCAAAAGCACTGAGGTTTTTCATGAAGTTATCTAGGCTGGTTCAAAAACACCCATCTGAGACCCTGGTAGAGAAATGGAGCATGTGCATTAAGCCTCATATTGTGATTTTATTTTTGAAAAATTGCAAAGCAGACAAAGCATCGGTTTTGCTGACTGGAAACCGGGACTCGGGGCTCCATTGCCTTCGATCTGCAAAGGTACCCGAGTCAGTTTGTGGTGGGGAGCCACTGGTAACACACGGATGTTTTGCACCCAGCGCTATTTACCTGAAGATAAATTGTTAGTAAAACATGTAAAATTCCTCACGTGGACAGCTCCTTACTTGGCGTGAGGAATTGGATATTGTCACTTTATCAGTCGCTTAAGGAACCCTGCAAACTTTGTTACCTTAATTTGCAGGAGAGATGAGCTTCTTCCCTTTCCCTTTGCCCTCACCCCTTGCCGCCCCTCTCAGCAGCTTTGGGGACTTGACCTTGGGGGATATAAAGCTGTTGTATGGATGCCATTCTCTGAACTTCAGGGAGTAATCCATCGAGAATTCCAGTGTCAGCAAAACACTCTCAGATGGTGCATAATTGTTTCCTATATCTAGGGAGTGATACAGCAGGACAGGGCACTTACATTTTTGTCATGAATACTGATGTCTGGCTGGGCTCTCTGCGAGGAGACGTTAAACATTTTTATTAAATGTGACAGCTCTCACATTTCTTCACTTAGGTGTATGCTGCTGTAAGAGCTCCAGGAGCTGCTGTGCACGTTTCCTCTTTCTGGTGAACTTGGCTGTTATTGTTTAGCGCTATACTGAGAGTGTGCCGTGGTCTCTGTTGGATGAAGGTCTGGTCTATTTTTAGCACGCCGTTTCTGCTGTGTGTGCCGGGACTTGAGCAAACCTTGGCCCCGTTAGCTGCTATCCACTTGTTAACGTCCTTCTTCGTTCTGCGCTTCCTTTGCAAAGCGAGCGTGGAAGCAGGCAGAGAGGGGATGCGAGACGAGAAGAAAAGGCTGAACACAAAGAGAAACGGGCTAGGAAGAGAGAAGGTGAAGTGAAAAACCTCTTGCTGATTTTTAAAAAGTAATGAAGTGGTGCAAGAGGCATAGAAAGATGGAGCTGAAACGGGAAAGGATGACAGGGACTGTTAATCAGATTGCTTTTGAATTTGTACTGTGCACCTCAAAACATCCTGATCAGAAAACCTTGTCCCATGCATGTGTTTAATAAGGACACCACAGTATATAATTTTTTAACTGCACACGATGTCTTTAGTATGACAGATGAATAAGGTTTTGTAGTGTCTCGAGACCTGGAGCCTTCTACGGTCCTTCCTGTTGTTATTGCTGTTTCCTGCAACTTGTTGGCTGTCAGATTTTTTCCCCTATATCTACACCAGTCTTTGACAGGTGATGGAAACCTTTTCAAAAAGTGTTAATGGCTTTTAGAAATTCTGCACATAAAATTGCTAATAAAAGCCGTGTGATAGATGAGCAAGGAGCTAAGAGCAGGAGGGCTATGAATATTTCCTACCTTAATCCACGTTTTCCCCTGCGGCGTGAGGCCTGTAGCGAGCACAGTCACACGACAGCCGTGTCCTGCTGGTCTGTCACTAGCTGTATCCAGCAGCCCAGCCGAGGCAAGTCACGGTTTTCCCAGCATTTCTGCCAAAGGGAATTTAGAGCACAGTTTATCCGGTATCTGCCTGGCCTGTTTATTCAGCGTGTTCTGCTTTTTAGCTCTTTAGCTCTGTTTTCACTGCCTCGCTGAATTGTACACTCTTCCATATATCATCCTTTCGGATGTAAAGCGCCTGGCTATATATAGCAAAACGTTTGTTTTGGCTTCAAATTCGACTGCTGTTTTGCTAAGTTAATTAGGGGGAAAAAAAAAACACATTTTGCCAGATTTACAGCTACCTGCTGCAGAGAACCCGCGAGGGACAAAACGTGTGTGAGTGCTAAAAAGGGAGACCTGGTGTCTGCCCCGGCCGCTGCCCTGGGCAGGGAGGGATTGGGGCAGGAATCCCGCGGCAGGGAGGGATCAGGGGCAGGAATCCCGCGGCAGGGAGGGATCAGGGGCAGGAATCCCGCGGCAGGGAGGGATCAGGGGCAGGAATCCCGCGGCAGGGAGGGATCGGGACAGGAATCCCGTGGCAGGGAGGGATCGGGACAGGAATCCCGCACACCGGCCTGCCCCTCAGGGCCACAAACACATGGAGCAGCACCTGGAGCCCAGCGGCGCAGGATGGCGCTGCCTGTTGGACATTAGGGGCAGGTTAAATAGGGAGCGACTCCGTGAGAAACACAAATCCAAAGCTGTCATGTTCCTCTCGTGCACATTGGCTTCCCGAAAGCTAAGGATAGGGATTACAGCTGGAAATGTGTTTCCTTCTGATCGCATGGTGTTGTAGCATCCGTGCTGTTTTAAGCCCTGGGATACAAGCTCTCCTGGGCCCGGAATCGTCCGTGTTCTCGACAGCGCGTTTTGGGGGGCTCCTGTGTGCCCCGCACGGGTGAGGGGTTGCACTTTGCCTGGGACATGGGCAGTTCAGACAGACAGGTAGCAGCAGTGAGCACAAAGGCAGCAGATATCCCTCGGCGTTCGGAAACCCAGTGCTTTGAAGGAGTTTGCCTAATTGTGCTCGGAGGTGGCAGGCAGGTCAGAGCCTCCCCCGTGGGGAAGCTCCCAGTGCCCTGGCGGAGTCACCGGGCTGGGGCAGCGTCCCGCAGCTGCAGGGATGTCCCGGGGCTGGAGCTCCTGAGCGCGTCGGTCTCCGTCCGGGACAGGAGCAGCTCTGCCGGG
>VZSG01000519.1:36478-52470 GCA_013398315.1 Nothoprocta pentlandii | reverse complement strand
GCCCAGCCTGCACCGTGCAGCACATGCACCCAGCTCCCTGCAGGAATTCCTCTCCTGCACATTCCCACATGCCGGGATCCTGGCCGGGCGACATGGATCGTGGTGTTTGTTTTCACTCTTCACTGTTCTCGTGCCTGGGACATTAGAGGTCCCTGTCTGCACAGTGTCCACACGAGTGCCGAGCACCCTACGTCCTAATGGAAATCCCTCTACTTCAGTGTCTGTGCACTCTAGCTGCGTGTGAAGATCACTTTTGTGTAGAACTATCTATATAGCACATCACGTGATTTAAAGGGAAAAAAAAAACTTAAAATGGAAGAAAGAGACATAATCCACAATCCTGGGCCAGCTGCCAGCAATGTGCCTTTTGTGTCCAGGAAAATGCCTTTGTGCCACGTCCCGCAGAGGAGACTGGAGCAATTGAGCCCAAAGCGGCTCCCAAGGGAGCGTCTCTCTTGGCGCTTCCCCTGCCTCTCAGCTGCTTTGGCTTCCAGCTGAGCAGCCCAAGGACGGAGACAGGAGTTTGCTTTGCGGTGCTCTAGAGGATACTGTCAAAATCATGATTTATTCCATGTTTCTGGAATGGCTGTGAGGCACTGGAATTGTTTGTAAGGTTTGGGGGCTGATGAATGGTTTGCATTTGAACACAGTTTATCTCTTTTCGTTATTAGTTCATGCATACGATGTGGATCATAACAAAGTCTGTGGACTGTAATTCACTGCAGGGGAAATTTTTTAAAAGCTCATTTTTTGTGGCATCTTACCCTAGAAAAGGTGTATGGGTATTGTGCCTTTTCTCTTGAAGCATGTTTTAAAAATAGATTTGATTTCCTATTTCTCTTGTACTGCACAAACGCTTCTGTAGACTGAGGTGTGCAGGGAGGTTCTGGCCTCGCTCCTGAGGCTGGGTTTGTGTCTGCCCGGGGCAGGAGCTCTGGGCAAGGCCGAGCGAGGCGTGAAGGGGGTGGAAATGCAGGGGGGGACGTGAAAATTTGGACACATTTCTGAGAAGCTTTTGCTCTGCTTTTGTGTTTTGCTTTTTCAAGTTCTGTTTTCACTTTTTTGGTCTGGTCTCTGTCTTATGACTTCAGTAATAGGGTGATTAGTGAAAGAAAAAGTATTCAGAAGAAAAAACCCTTCAAAAAGGCATGTTTCCAGTTGTTTATTTTTCCTTGAATGTTCAATTGTATCTGTTAGTTTGAAAGATTGAGTTAAATGGAAAAAAAGAAAAAGTTCCTTTTTGGCAAATTGCTGCATTATTTTTCAATACTTTATTTATACTGTATGTAGCAGAGGAAGTATCTGCTTAAACAATTTCATGCTTAATTTCATAGGGGCGGTGCAAACCGATGCTGTGACGTGTCACATGCCACGAAGGGACAACCATCGACGTCTGAAGAGGAGCCTGGGCCGCGGGAAGGGTCCTGCTGTAGCTGGAATACCAGCGTCATCTGTGGGGCGCTCCGGTTCCGAGGTGAGAATGTCCTGGTTGTGCGGGCCCCGATCCCGGAGTCCTTCTTGGCTTCGGACAAACGCCGCAGGGTCGGCGGCTCTGGACACAGCAGAGAGGAGCACCCGTGTTTTTAAACGCAGAGTTAGAAACTGCTTCCAAATGTCTGAGCAAATTGAAATTGCAGGGAGTGCGGTGTGGAGGCAAAGTGTCAAACACATTTTCACTGCTACATGATTTCGCTGTCTTCCAGTTTTTGTTTTTCCTTAATTTAGTTATTTACAAATTGCACTGCTATAACTTCCAAGGGTGCCAGTCCTCAAGGAAATGGTCTCTTGGTGAAAAGAGTGGTTTGAGATGTGGGCTCTGCAAAGCCAGTCCTTTTAATGTTTAGTGTGGAGAAACAACGTGGTTTAGAGCACAAATAATTGACACAAAGTTAAGAGCAGCCTTTTCTCTCTCTGCCTCGCACAGGAAACATGCACTTGCATGAGGGTTTTGTGGAAGAACAGGCTGGAATGAGGCAGAGGGCAGTGTCTTGGAGGACCGCACTGAGATCCCGTGTCCTGGTCGCTCGTCGGGTCCCGGCAGCACTTTTGGTAAAGGGGACCCTCCTGATGAGCCTTTTCCACCCAGCCCAGCGGGTCGGCTGTCGTGTCGGGCACCGGAGCCATCGGGAGGCTTTGGTGCCTTTCCGGATGCGGCTCGTTAAGCCGCAGTCACTCCGAGGCCGTGACCGGCAGCGGGGCTGCGTGACGTGTCCAGCGCATTAGCTCATTTCCACAGGATAGATTCCTGGACTTGGCGACAGATGCAGATACAGTTTTCATTTACTTTTTCTTCTGAAAATCTGGCAAAAGAAAGTGCTGATGCTGCTGAAACATGCAGGCGTTTAGGAGCTTTGGAGAAAGCATGTGGGAAGGATTGTCAGGCGGCCAGGTGAAGGACAGCGAGGCCTGGAAAACCGCGCTGCGCCAGAGACATTCCTGGGGCAAATCCACTGGCGTTAATGACTTGCAGCCTTCCCTCGCTTTTTATTGCAATATCTGAGGGACTGCATACGGAAAGTGTCTAATACACAGGAAACTAGCACAGAGGAATGAAAAATAATAATAACGCTATAATCTGGCCCGTTGCTCAGTGGCTGCGCGCAGTGCCGGGGAGGAGCGAGCAGGGAATGTCCTCTGCTGGTTATACCCACGGGTTTGGTGGCAGCGCGGGAAGCCAGCGGAGCAGCTTCATTCTAGCTTTTTTTTTTTTTTTCTCCATCATTTTAGCTTTTGATGGTGGTGAGGCTTTCACTAAGCAGGTGTGCTGCTGTGCATACATAGGTTCATAATGTAGTGCAGATTTCCCACGCACCAGGAGAGAAACAACAGCCCAAACCGAGCACTAGTACTGTCCAAGGAGAAGAGCATGTTTAGCAATCGGTAAGACTTAATTATTGTGAATAGGGACCTTTGAGCTCTTAGTTCTTTAGTAAATACTGAAATGCTTAGCTAGCATTAAGCTAATTATTTAATTAGCTCCCAGTGTAGAAAGAGTTTTACCTCTTAGTGAAACTGCATCAGGTACATGACACCTTTTCTGCAGACAGATCTATTAAAACTGAGTTTAAATTCTATAGACATGCAAAGAACAAAATAGTATTTTATCAGGAGAAAAAACAGCTCAATACTTAACACTTTTCAAATGTATGAAGTCTTAAGATGCGGTCCTGACATGTGTTGCTCTCATTTAGTTTTGCTCCCATGTTCTGTTTTCAGAAGGTCCGCGTCACCGCCAGGTCTGCCTTTGCAGCTTTTCCTGATTTTCCATGTTTTTCCTTCCCATTTTTAACTCTCTAGTGGCCCGTGGGAGGTCTCCAAAGCCAGGGCTGCTCCTGGGGACGCTGTCCCCGACAGAGGGACAAAATGGGCTCAGAGATTCCTGCCACCACCCTGACGCATGGAGGATGCCAAAGCAGAGGGTCGACCAGAGCCAGGCCAGGTAATGGCACCATGTTAATTAATAATCAATAATCAATAATAATAATCAACTTGCGACTGCCAGTGACACATGCTGCAGGACTCTGCTTTGATCACCTTCAGAATAAACCTGCTTAGGTGGCTGAAGCCAGACTTTACATTTGTAGCAAGAAAGAATTCAGGCTGTGGAAAAACAGCACAAGTTGCTGTTTGAGGCAAGACTACAGAGGGATGAAATTTCCAAGGAACTCAGAGTTTCCACTTACAACATGATAATTTTATTGTATTTGCCTCTGTGGTTTGAAGTAAGACTCTTTCAAAAAGCAGTTTTCCATTTTCTGTTGCAGAATCCAAATCTCCTGTAATGAATTTTTGAATGACACAACCCCACAAACTGCCAAAAAGGCAATTTTGTATTGCTTACCTTGGGGGGGAAAACGCTCTTGCCATGGAGGGACGTGGGGTTAGTTCTGCTAGTTTCTGACACCTTGAGCCTTGCAATGTCACACACGCCACTTGAGCAGTTTGCAAAAACAGGCCCAAATGAAGGCCTCTGCGCGTCATTAAAAAGATAAGAAAGGCGAGAGAAGCAAGGTGTTTCGGTAGCTGTTGCATGCAGTTACGTGAACCAGTGAAGTACAGTGCTAATTCACGGAAAGGACCCGGAGGCCGTTCACCTGGTGGTGCCCGCCGCGTGGACGTGAGCGTGATGCCCAAGTGCCCTGCACATCTGTACGGTGGGGACATTCCCGATCCCCCGAGCGGCAGGGAAGCGTCCCGGGCTCTGCTGCCTCCCAGTGGCTCCCACGCTCCCAAAACGCGGCGGTAGCACAAAACCGGGCCCTGGTGCCCAGCACCGAGGGGCTTCTCTCGCGGGGCAGGGACCGGCGCAGGAGCTGCTGTCCTCACGAGCAGCACCAGTTTCCCGCGGGGACGCGGAGCTGGCGTGCAGGGACAGCACGGGGACACAGCACCAACTGCGAGGGGGGTTGCGAGACTGGCACCGTGCCCCGCGCACCTCCCTGGTGACTCAGGGCTTCTCTGCACCAGCTTGCCCCGTTTGCCCCCAGTATACACAGCGCTTGGTGTGGCTCTTCGGAGAAGAATAGAGAAGGAAGAACCAACCCCTGCCCTGCTTTTGGTTGTGTTTAATGACAGAAAAATGCAGCCGAGTGAGGCGTCCCGTGTGAAATGCTGAGGGGAGCAGTCCCCTTGGTGCCTTTTCGGGTATCCGCTCCTCGCTGCAGGGCCCGGAGCACCTCTGCCTTCCTGCTCTGTCGGGGGCTCTCCCGCAGCTCGCAAGCTCCCAGTTAAACCAAGCACAGCTGCTTCTCAAGTGCGCAGGAGGGGGAAGGTACATGAAATTTCAGCTCTCGCTGTAGATCGTTTGCCAAGGAAAATTAAATCTAGAGAGACTCTATGAGCAAAGAACTTTTTTTCCTTCGAGAAACATATCCATACAGCCTGTTTTCTGTGCATGAAAATGGGCTTTATGGGGAAACGTGGGGTCATGCAAACCGGGGACACCCCAGGAGGAGGCAGAGGAGCAGGACAGGAGGCCACGGAAGGCAGAGGAGCACAAGGGCCGTGGCCAGGGACCTCCCGCTACTGCAGTGCAAGGTGAGAAGAAGGGGCTGCTGCCTTCAAACTGCTCCTCAGTCCAAAAGGATCAGAAGCAGCTGCTGACTCGACAAGCACCACACAAGGGAAAAAATACCTTGCAATAGGTGCTGGTGACTTTGCCCACCGTACTTGTCTTCCCTCTGTGGAACAGACCCTGTTGACAGCAGCAGCGCTAGACGTGGGGGAGAGGACTGTGCTGCAGGCCTCGGCTGAGCACTTGCTGAAGTCCCTTCTGGGCAGGGTCACAACCAGGTTTCACTTAATTATTCCCAATTTAGGGAGTTTACTTTTTTGCTGGAAAGTTTATTTCCAGGTGCTGATTACCTAAAACGAGCAATTTCCTACGTGCCCTTTGGTACTCAATTTTGTTGTCATGGATTATTTTTTCACAGCAGGCTCCAAAGGGCACCTGGAGCGGAGAGCGGATCACCTTTATACACACATGCCGGCTGGAAGCCCATCTGTTCTTTTCTTCCACTTCACAACTTGCGTTTATGTTAGTGTTAATTTTTTTTTTCCTTTTCTCGTTGTCTAAAATGCTCTAAGCTGGAACACGTTAAAATGCAGAAGATACAAATAAGGGTACATCGAATTAATCTCTTTTGATCTATTATGTTCAGAAAACCCAGCAAAACTAGGATTGTTTGCTTTAGAAACCAGTGGCTAATGCAAACCCGTGTCATGCAGCAGAAAGCTCTGATGGTGGTGATGGTGCAGGGGCCTGAAAGCAGCAGCAGCCAGGAGGGATTGGAGCAGCGAGGATGGATCAGGATCGGAGCAGCGAGGAAGGATCAGGATCAGAGCATTGAGGAGGGATCGGGGCAGCTAGGAGGGATCTGAGCAGCAAGAAGGGTGCGGCAGGAGGGACGGGACCTGTCTGTGCTCCTGAGCTGCTGCTCTGCAGTGTGGGATTTGTCCTGCCTGACCCTGAGGAGCTAATAAAGCCTTCACTGCTGAGTGTATGCGGGAAAAGAGATCAGTGCAAAGGGAAAAGATTTTCTGTGCACATGTAGTGCACGTGAAGTGGGAACGCAAGGTGTTTCCTTGGGTTTTGTTGGATCAATAACAAGAATGTCAAGTCTTGACCTCGCTGCTTTGTTGCAGAAGGACCAAAAAGAGTACAAGACGTCCCATTCCCACTGGAGGTGTGATAGCACAAGGATACTTTTAAAGCAGCTGAATGTTTAGATGGTGCCAAGAACTTCAGCAAGAGAGTTATTTGGTAGAGTGACTGCAGTTTTCTCCTCCTCTGACTGACGAGATACAGATCAGCTTTCAATCCTTTGTGGTGTTTCTTGTTTCCTAGTCCTCCAGCCTCAGGAGCTGCCAAACTGCACTAAGTCCAGCGTAAGGAATCACGTGGCAGTGCCCCTTTGCACTTTGTAATTATTCAGCAGAAAAGTGAACCTTTTACCTTTCCATTTTATCTTTAGAGCAGGGCTTTGTCCATATTTCTTATCCCTTTTTTTTCTGTTGTTGTGCCTGTCACATTTCCATGGTGGAAATGTGCCCGTCTCAGAGCTCTCCCTGCAGGCGCGTGAGCTTTGAGATGTGCGGGAATGTTTTCATCTGCAGAGCAGGGACAGCCGAGCCTCATCTCTCGGGCACTGCCTGCAGGCCCTGTGAAGATGAGGAAAGTTTGCTTTTTTTTTTTTCCCCCTGCAAAACATTATTGCACAATTGACTCGGTGCATTAGCACAAGATAAAGGGCTTGCTCTGCCCAGAGCAAAAATTACCCACTATCGTGTGGAAAAAAAAGACAGAGGGTTATACGATTATTTGGCCTGATCTATTAAAGGCGCTTAGTAGCTCTTTGAACTAGGAGGTGCTTACACTAAATTCAAGCTTATCCTAAAGAAAGGAATAACCGTGTCTCCCTGGGAGCGTCCCTTTGCAGGAGCCGCTGCACGGGCACCCTCTGCGCCACGTTCCTCCCGGCCCGTTGTGCTGAGGCTCCCTCGTTGCTGGCTCCTGTTGCCAAATGCCACCGGGGGGGCAGCCGCGCGTGAGCCGGGGCTTTAGTTTCACCGGGCTTTAGTTTCCAGCGCAGTTGTTGACTCAGGCTGCCCGGGCGGCCGCTGGCGAGCCCTGCTCCCCGCCCGGGACCCGCAGGGAGCTCCCTGCCCTCCTGGGCGCCCGCCAAGCACAGCAGCACGCGGGCACTGCCCCGTCGGGGCTGCAGCCGCCCGGAGCGCGCCCACACGGCACTCGGTCCCGCGCGCCCTGCCGGGAGCAGCGCGGCAGCATGGCACCGAAATCGCTCTGTCTCCTCGTGGCCACCGCTCTTCTGGCTTACTACATCTACGTGCCCTTGCCGGAGAGCCTCGAGGAGCGCTGGAGGGTGATGCTCATCGACGCGACAATCAGGACTTTAGGGCACCTGGTAGGTCTGGCGTTCCTGTAGGTCCTGGCTTTGAGTAAACGTGCTGGTGTGGGAAAGAAAAAGTTAAAGAGAAGGGGCCATATTAATGCACTTATGGGCCATATTAATGCATTTGCTGTCCTAGGTCAAGTACAGTATTATGAAATCAAGCATGTAACTAACTATGACTCTAAAGAGGCTGTTACAAAACACTTAATTACCTCATCTTGAAAAAAGGATATAGGAATGAGCTAAAGATGTGATATAAAAATGTGATGACTATGATTGGGTAAGTACAAACTTAAGTCTACCTTGCTTTTGACTTGTTTGCAACCAGAGCACTGCTCCTTAAATCCTTGCCTTTTTGCTGCAAGCCAGTGCATTGAACCTTCTCAGAGATGCTGTCCTGGGTGTCAGGAAAAAAAAGTAGATCCCTTTCTAAATGCTGTTCGTCTTTGTGGTTTCAGAGAGAGCTGCTGACAGCACAAACCTAAAAGTAAACAAAGCTAATTACAGAGGTGCTAATGCTGAAGTATGTAGAAATTAAATAATATGTACATACCAACGTGAAAACTAACTGTAATCTTGCCCCATACAAAGCTGGGGTCTAGCTGAGCAGCACAGAGCCATGTGCTAGAGCTGGGAAAGGTATATGGTATTCTAGATACAGTATTCTAGATATGGTATTGTAGACCATGCCTGCACCGTATGGAGGCACTGGATGGATGCACTGATACGGTAGTCGCTACGCCTTTCTGCACCGTTTGTAGGAATTAGAGCCCTGGCTTTTGCTTCCCTCCAGCCGCGTTTCGCAGTGCCCGTTGCCCACCACGGGTGAGAGCTGCAGCTCCCACCGCCAGTTTCAAAACCAGGAGTGGCTGCAGCCAAACGGAGCTCAAAAAGGAGCTCACAGACGGAGGGGCTGGGGGTATTGTAGAGGTCTCTCTGAATGGCTAGGAATGTTTTGAGACTTTTCTGCATCGTGAAAATGTATTGCCAGAGCACCAGGAGCGGTTCCTGGTGTTGCTGGCGGGTGCTGCTCGGGGTCACGCAGCCTCGGCTTTGGGCTCAAACCGCACGAGTCTGGGGCTCTGCGTTCTGTGACGTTCAGCCTGAAGCACTGATATGACTCTCAGAAGTCTTCTGTGCTTTTCCATTAGAGCAGCGGGCGCCTGTATTTCTTGGATGTCTCCTCAGCATCCTGCTTCTAGACTTCTTCAGTGAAAGCTGCTGTCCATTCCCGGAGACTTGTCAGACGTGTCCAGGTAGCAGAAGGAGGCAGCGTGTGGTCCCTAGGCATGCTCATGGGCTAGTGGGCTTGCCACCACCTCCTTGGTTGTTTTGGTCTCCTATCTCATTTTCCATCATAAACTTGTTTAATAACTTCTATTCTCTGTAATAATCAAGAACCTTCTCATTTTCTTGGCAAGTCTGAAAGCCTTTGCAAAGGCCTAGCTGAAGCACAAATTCTTAAGCCTAAATTCTTGCAGTTGTCCCAAGTGCAGAAGGGAGTAGATGGCGAAATTGCAAAGACAGGGAAAGCAGCAGCTATGGTTTCATTATGTCTGGCATCCACCCACTAATACTGAGGTTTTAAGTAGTGAGAGATGAAAACAGACAAGAAAGAAAATATATTTCCTGGATATAGTGTCAAACTTTTCTTTTTTTTCCTCATCCAAGGGTACTAGACAATAGGAAACTTTATTTTTAAAAAATCCTTAGAAATAAGACTCCACTGACCTTTCCTTTGGTTTCAAGATGTAACATGCGATTTCTTCCCAGAAAGATTTGGCTTCAAGCTCTTTGGCTAAGATTATTGGTCTGAGAAAACAGATGGCATCATCAGAGCTTGGCATGATGACAGTGATTCCAGCTGTGCACAAGGGTATTACTGTGGCTTTCTGTGCACAAAAAGGTTACTGACCTGCGAGGTGCGTGTTCCCAGCTAAGCTGTAGCCCCCCGTATCATGAGGCAAGGGGCAGAGGGAGCAAGCTGCAGGGCGGGAGTAGAACACAGCGGGTTGGAAAGATCTCACCAGGGGGTTGCAGCGAAGGCCAAAGGTGTTTGCTGTGTTCGTCTTAAGCTGCTCCTTTACTGTCATGGCAATGTATTTGCCTGAGTTTATTGTGTTGCATTGATATGTCAAAAACAGGAGAAATTTGGGGTGACCATGTTGTGGCATGGGCCGTGTCCCAGGAGGGCACTCGCCCTGTGAACGCTGCCCTGCTATGTGCCAGCTATTCCTTAGTGCTCATAACCGGTCATTATTCAGCTATTTGGACTATGCAGTAGCTGCCAGTTGTGCCTAAAGCCAGAGCAAGTGTGTGCTATAAGGCGAGCTGCAGGCTCCCTGAGGACTGCCAAGGGCTTGCACTGGGGTGAACTGGTTTGGAGATGCCTCTAAAGCTCTTAAATGTGGCCTGAGCCGCCCCTGGTGAGGAGACATTAAGCTGTAAGCACTTAATGGTAGATATACATTCGAAAAGGAGCCTCTTATTTTTGGCTTTCTAAATCCCTCCCTGAGGCTGTAACACTTCACAACAGAGCTGATGAATTTTTGTGCCTTTTAAGAGATGATAAATTGAAGATATATCTGCATTTGTATCTTTACATGTATGTGTATTTTACCTTCTTCTTGGGAAGAATAACGTCTCTTGGAAAGCTAAACATCTTTCCATGTTTACGTGGAAATATAAAACAGTTAAACCAGCCTGCGTTGGTTTATTTGTCATTAAACTCAGTCGTGCTTTGAGGTTAATTGCGACGTGTTTTTGCCCTCACATAGGGCAGGCTGGTGTGCAGCTTTAAGGGTGCCCGTGGCATAGTTCCGTGCGTGGCTGCGAGCGGCGGTGGCGTGGAGAGCCTTGTGAAGCGCCTTGCCCGCTCGTGCACGCGGCGCCGGCCGGGGCCAGCGCTGCCCGCGGGGCTGCCGCCGTCCCTGCCCCTGCGGCGGGCACGCTCGGGAGGCCCTTCATGGGCCTGCCTTAACTGCCTAGGGCACGTGTGCACGCTGCCAGGCTCAGTTTAGTGCCTGGAAATTGCCAGCACTCCCTTCTGAGGCATTGTCAACATGGGAGTAGTGATTTGAGTGTTTGTCTTTCATTTAAAAGTTCTAAGCGCTTTGGCAGAGCCAGGCGTGGTGCAGATTTCAGCAGCTGCCTGATCAGGTGCCATCCAGAGCCGCCCGCAGAGCTCGGGTCAGCGCTGTTCCAGAGCTGATTCTTCCTGTTCAACCAGAATCCCGTGGTGACCTCAGTTGCACAACCCCTTCCATTGACATACAGCGTCACCTCCTCACTTGGGGCTTGTTCCACTTGAGTAAGTACAAGAGCAGTGGGAAAAAGAAAGAAATCTAGCACACAAAAGTTGGAAATCTGTTCCAGTTTTACTTACTCTTCTATGATCTTCCAAAAATTTGCCAACAGACCTTTGAGTAAGACATCTCGTGTGGTCCTGAGTGTAGCACAAGTGAATGCATCCAAGCATGCATATCGTTCAACCCTGGAATATAATTTAACAACTAATTGCACTTTGGTGTCACTTTCCGTATCCTCTCTATGCCAGTCACAGTTTTCAGCGCGGTGCCTGCTGAGATGCAGCCTCGTCAGTGCTGAGCTGAGCCAGAGGCTCCCCACAAGCTCACACAATCGTCAAGCAATACCTACATTTTTCTGATGACTTTGGTGTCACCTTTTAATTCCACTCCTTTGGGGCCAGATCTCAAATATGAAATCCTTTGCTCTAGAGGCGTCTTTGATCTCCTTGAGGAGTATCTTGCTCAAAGTCTAGAATACAAGAAGACCACTGCCTCTTGTAGCCTGTAGCCTTTATCTTTTGAGTAATGAGCAGAGTATTAGAACCTACCGATGGAAGGTGTCAGTTCTGTAATGTAATCTGATTTCTGTGCCAGTGCAGAACTGCTCTCCTGAACCTCTTTATGTCATTGGGAAGTGGTGTGCTTAGAGCCACCCATTTATCTGAACCTCTATCTCAGTGGTTACCCCAGCAGTGGAGGGTGGGTTTCCGTGCCTCTGAGTACTGTTAAAATGCAGATGAGGAAATAAAACAGTTATAGTGCAACAGAGCAGAATGTGTATTATAAATTACAGCATAAAGAGGTAAAAGATAAAATGGAGTCATCTGTGTTAATTAAGCATTTTGTGAATTTTCAGGATATAATTCCCGTTATGAGGATATGGGAATTACTGATTGGAAGAAAATTAAGTTATCATTGGCATCTAATAATGCTAGGAAGCTCTTCATTCTTTCATGACATACCTTAGACTATTACTAGTCTAATGTAAATTAATTTGCTTCATGAATCAGAGAATGATTCTATGTCATCTAATGCCGTAATCTGCCTTCCTGTTCTTGGTCATTAAAAACACCTTACTAGCAATGAAAGCTATTGCTTAACATATCGTTAGGCATTAGGTAATATAATGATCCTAAACCGTTAGGGAAACACGCTTCTGAAGCCCTTGCTGCAGCCACCCCCTTTAGCTGGAAATAGCTCCAGCAGATCGCTGCCAACAACGCCGTGCTCCCAAGGAGGCTCCCGGGACGTGTGTTCTTCCCGTTGCAGGCACTGCACAGCTTCCTGACCGCCGTCCATTGCTTAACCAGAGACGGGTTGTTTGCTTACAGTGTGAGCAAAAAAATCCAGCTGTATGTATCTCGTTCAGACTATAGAGAGTAAGGCTTTTATTTGTCTTGCAAGCATTGTGACGTTACTGTCAAGTGGTTGTTACACTTATAACAGATTTTGAATATCTCAAAGTAGGGAAAATGTTTCCTTTGGACAGTAAGGACACTCGTCTGTGAACGATGGAGAATTTAGCGTGCCAGTCTGATGCAATTACACAGCAGCAGTTTGTGAGGTGACTTCTAGAGCAACTTTATACAGGCTCATGCAGCGCATAGAATGTCTTGAGAGAAATTTGATCCCAGAGAGGGATTTGTGTTCAAAATACTTGATTTCCCCATCTCTTTAAGGCTGGGCTTGCCGAGTGGCTGGGTGTGATGCACTACATGGACGCCCTGAAGCTGATGTCGGTCATTGAGTACGTGCCGCCCACGTCGGATGAGAACGTCACGGTGACGGAGACGGAGTTCGTGAGCGTCCCGGTGCGCCTGTACGTGCCCCGCGAGCGGCCGGGCGGCCTCAAAAGGGGCCTCGTCTACTTCCACGGGGGAGGCTGGTGCATCGGAGAGGCAGGTGAGGCCCTCGGCAGCACATGGCATGCGGCGCCGTGGCCGGGAGCGGGGCCCGGGGCTCCGCGCGGCGCCGGGGAGGGTGCAGAGCCCGTCCTTCCTGCAGCCGCCCATCTGGAGCTGCTGTGTGCTGGGGCCGGGAGAAGGGAGCACAAATGGGAATCTTTATTAAGGAGCCAGTTTTATGGGGTTTTATGTCTATTGGATGATCCAAATAGGCATAAAAAGAACTGTAAAATCAAGTGGAGATGTGAAGATGGAGTTCTGTTTGCTTAGCAGAAATCTCATTTCCAGAAGCTCCCTCACAGCTCTTGCTAGGAACTTCTTCGCAACATCGGGCTACGTTGTGGAAGGGCAGCAGGTTATTTATGACCCTCTGAAATCCCTCGAGAGCCGTGGGCTTCCATGTGAAAGGTTCTACTGCGTCCCTGGTTCTCATTTTCCATTTATGTCGTGAGATTCTCTTGTATCAGCTACACTTGTGTTGTCAGTGGCAATCTCACGCTTGGTTTTCTGCCATGGTATTTCCAGTAGGATCTTCTAAAATATTACAACTCTGTGTGCGATGCTTTTGCTATCAGTATTTCATGGAAATGATTCGTCTTTCCTCTCCCTCCTGGCCTCGTTCTCCCTTAGAGCACATTCTCCTCCTTTTTAACTGTAGTTCAGTGCTTTATATAAATGAATGTAAAAGAACATCAAAAGCCAGCACCCAAGTGGCATCACAAATGTGATAGGTATGGCTTAAATTCTCACTTGGGGATGTTGATCCTGCTCTTGATTCTCCAGTTTCGTGATGAATGAGCCTAACTCATTTCCCGGGCGAGCTCTTGAATCTCAGTGAATGCACGTGTTGCTGAAGGGTGCATTGGACCCCTTGGTATTTTTCTTTCTGTTTTCCTCTGCCATAAAAGCTGAGCTCTCTGTAGTGCACTGTATAGAGCTGTTAAGAAACATGCAGCTCTTCATCTATTCCTTTCTGCTTGCACCCAAATACAATTTAAGAGTGACTCATTTCATTTTAGGTATGAGAAACTATGACCATCTGTCGAGACAGACCTCAAACGACTTGAATGCTGTCGTGGTATCAGTAAAGTAAGAGAAATTCTGCTTCTGGACTGCGTGAACTAACTCATTTTGATTTATCTAATTTTGCATTACCTTTCATTTACACGATGTGCTGTGCTAGCAGTGAGTGTTTTAAAACACAACCTGTTAAGGTTACAGGGGCATTGGTGGCTTGTGCCTGTTTTCGGTTATTGCTTTACGAAGTCTGTTTGGCCCACTGTAATAGCAGATATTTCCCCTTTGTGTGGAAATAATAAACATTCACCAGCCTGGCCAGTAAACAATTTTGCCTTTCAGAAAAGAAACATGTGAAATCTCCCAGGAAAGGCATTTCCAGGAGATTTCTGCGGCACACATGCGGGTGAAGGAATATTGTCTGCCTCGCAGGGGACGCATCCCCACCTGTCTGTGAGCTGCCCCAAGGCTCTGGAGAAGTCACAGGCTCTGTGGCACCTCTTGCCCCACCTCTGCTCTTATGGAACTCTGAAATATATGGAACAGTTAAAATAGGAGACAACGCAAGATAGATCATATATTGTAAAAATACTTACAGACACACAAAAGCCAAGGCTTTTGTTTAGAAATTAAAAATCAATCAACTTGTTGGGTGTTTCTTAATAAATTTTACCCTGTGTTTTTAATTTTGCGTCATGTTCAAACAATTTACAAGAGAGAGCTCTTTGCAATGCTGGGCAGAGCCCCCGAGCTCCCTTGGACACGTAGGCCCTTCGGTGTCGGCAGCAATGCAGAGGGCGAAGGTGGAAGGTGACTGTCTTGGCTGCTGCTGCTGCGTGTGGTTGCACCAGGAAATGGCCTTGGCCACAGATCCTGTTGGCACATGGTCCATAAAAATAATATCTGAATTAACAAGCACTCCATTAATTTGTTAGGTGAATTCGTGCTCCAAGCCCAGGTTTTATAGACAGCGTATCATGCAGTCAGCTGCGGGTGTGATGTAGATTGTTGTTCATCAACCCCAAGGAAGTGTTGCTGCTCTAAAAGCCAGTATCTGCTACTTTTAAAATGTGGGGGTTGAGAAACAAAGGGTGGTTGTTGTTATATCACTAGGTGTTGAGAAAGTGTTGAAAGGGCTGTGTTGAGAGGGGGTATTTTCACAAGTAATGGTGAAATTGTTTTTTATTTCGCCATTTATTTCACCATTTCATCGTTATTCCACAAGTAATGGTGAAAGCTTTCCCCGAGCATCTCCTGGATTAAATAACACGTTTCTGTTGCTGTCTCCTAACAGTTACCGGCTGGCCCCTAAGCACCATTTTCCGGCTCAGTTTGAGGACGTGTATGCGGTGACCAAGTTCTTCCTGCGGCGCAGCGTGCTCGCGCAGTACGGCGTGGACCCGGCCCGCGTCGCCGTCGCAGGCGACAGTGCAGGTGGCAACCTGGCTGCGGCCGTGGCACAGCAGGTACGAGGCCTTTCTTCCTAACCCAAAACATATATATTCTTTCCATTCCAAGAACATTTAGGAAAGGGCAACAGTAAAACTCTGCTCCAAGCAAGCGTGTCTCCGAAATGCCTTTTGTGTCGGATATGATGTGGGTAATATTTAAAAATCCATGGAATCCTCGTTATTTGAATTCTAACACCTTAGATTTAGGAAACAGGATGGATGATCTTTCTACTGTGTGAAATAAAGAAGCCTCAAAACTCCAGATTTAAAATTATAAGCATTTATAAATAGCAGTCTTTTACTACATGGGAAAATATCAATGACTCTTAGTGCTTCAAAGAAAATTCACAAATACTGTTATCCTTTAATATAAGAGAGAGCCTGAAATTATATTTGATGTGCAAGATTTTTTTATACAAGGTAGTGTAGATGACCAGCTTATGAGTTCAGAATTTCTTTAAATCTGTTGGTTTTTATTAATTATGGGTGTTCCTTCCTTAGAGAAGCAGAACTTCTTTTCTGACTCTGCAATTACCTTTCACAGCTGTCCAATGACCCCGAAGTCGAAACTAAACTTAAAGCACAAGCCTTGATCTATCCTGCCCTTCAGACCCTGGACATGAACCTGCCGTCGTACCAGGAGAACCAGGACAAGCCGATTCTCTCCAGGGCGCTCATGATCCGCTTCTGGAGCGAGTACTTCACCACGGACCCGGCCCTGCGGGAGGCCATGGCCTCCAACAGCCACGTGCCGCCCGACTCCAGCCACTTGTTTGCCTTGGTGAACTGGAGCGCCCTGCTGCCCGCGGAGATGCAGCGGGGCTACGTGTACCGCAGCCCTGTGGCGGGACGCGCCGGGCTCGCCGCGCGCTACCCGGGGCTGCTGGACGCGCGCGCGGC
>VZSG01000519.1:11006-31210 GCA_013398315.1 Nothoprocta pentlandii | reverse complement strand
GGTGAGTGCGCCCGCCCCGCTCCCGAGCGCTGCTCGCGTCGCCCCGCGCTTGTCCCGGGTAGCGGCGCCTCGGGACGGGCACAGCGCCAGCAGGGACTTGGAAACGCCGGGTTTGTGTTTAAAATGCAAACGGCCGTGTGATGGTGGTGTTGCTAATTAAAATCTTCCTGAAGTTTTGAGTTTCTCCCCACGGGTCTGACTAGCCGGGATGAAGCTAAAAGCGTCGCGGCGGGTTGTCACGCTCGGAGGGAGAAAACACGAAGGTGATTTTGCTCCTCGTGATACGCCGCGGTGCAGGTGTTTGTTCTGTGTGGCCCTGTGAACCTGCTCTGTGATGTTCTTTATTCTTGTGATCTACCTGCGAAATCAAGCACTGTGCTTTGCTGCCAGATCCATCTGTCCAGAGGGTTCACATTCTAAATTTCAAATTCTGGACATCCTAACAAATTATCTAAAATAATTACTGGATCTTTAGAGACCCTCTCTTAGATTTTGCAAATCACTCCGCTCAATTTCAGTTTTGATCTTTATTCCACCTTTCTATCATTCAGCTTCCCCTACTTTCTAGTTGTGTTTTGCCTATCTTTTAAGAAAAGGCTCTCGCTAAAACGGCTCTCTATCTTGTAATGACCCTTGGAGGCAGTTGGTCTTGTGTTTGCTTGCAGAGGAAGAAGAGCAAACAACCTGTCGTCCTGTTTCTTTCCCTATTGCTTGAAAGCATTTCTCTAGCCAAGCCATAGAGAGAAAGCAAAACTCCTCTTCGGCAGATGCACAACGGGGGCAGCTTCCCAGAAGTGTTTGTATTTTGTGCCTCAAGATCCCCTGACTTCCTTGAGTAAGCGGGTGAATATTCAGCTTGCCTTGTGAAATCTGACCAAAGTGCTTCCTGTTTAACGGACACTTTCAAAGAAACCTTTTGATGAAAAAAGTTGGGTGCTTGAAATAATCTGTACTCCCAAGGAAAAGGGAAGAGCAATTATTTGGGGCCAAAAAGAAAATTAAATACAGTAAAAGAGGGAAGATGAAGTGTGCGGGTGCAGCTCTCCCTGGAGATGAAATGGAATGGAAAATAAACTTTGCAAATACTCAATGAGCAGAATATTGAAAATGCTTAAGGTTCCTTAACATGGCATTTCCCTTGCCTGTGCTTCAGGTGTGCATCTGCCATAGGGCAGGGCAGCCTCTCAGCCTGTAGTGCTTATATGGAACGGGACCTCGGGCACATTATTACACAGTGGCTTTAGCATAATTTATTGGCTATTTATTATTTTAGCATAATTTGCTGACTGTGATTGAATAAATCACATAACAGTGTTAAAAGTAATTCTGGTTTTCACGTCATAGATTGTTAATTCCAAAAATGCATGCAAGTTTGTGAATTTTGTCTTGAAAGAGTTTTATTGAGAACTTGGCTGTATTTCATTAGTATTCCTCCATTGACTACAGTATCTTTTGGATTAACTATGATTCGTTAGCCATAAAATCTTCCATCCTTAAAAAGGACTTTTGGTAGAAAATTACAGGAAAAGAATTATAAATTCCCACCTACAGAAATAACCTGTTTCTGCAGGAATGGCCCAGAATTCCTTAGGCAATATCAACAATAAAGGCTGGGATTGGTGCTCCAGCTTTGCAGTGGTTTTCTGTGCAGTTCTGGTGCAGCGTTGCTGCTGCAGGTACACCAAGCGCCTAGTGAATGCTCCGTTAATTCAGCAGAAACATTGGCTCCAATTTCTTAAGGAATTTGGAGAAGCCTCTCCAGGGCACAGCCACATTGCTAAGAGTGACTTAGTCCTGTCTTAATCTTGGACTTCTGCGTTAGTCATGAGTGGAGCACGAGGTGGAGATGAGCAATGCTGGAGGAGGCGGCTTCCAAGGGATGGATGGATGGATGGAGGGATGGATGGAGGGAGGGAGGGATGGAGGGTTGGAGAGATGGATGGAGGGATGAGTCCCAGGCGAGTCGCGCTTTCCCACCTGCCCATGTCAGTGTGGAACCGGGCACAGGGGCAGCTCACAGCTCATTTGGTCACAGATGATACTTCCAATTTACTTAACTTTTCTGTTCTTGCCCACATCAGATTTCCTCGTGCTCAGTAGCTCTTCTCCATAGCTGCAAGGTCGCGTCCTGCGTGCGGATTCTCTGCGTTCCTGGCTCTGCTCGTGGGAGCTATAAGGAACCAGCGAACCGCGTTCCCCGCAGCACAAGGATGCACAGAACCAAGGCACTGCTTTCTTGCTCTTCTGTTGTTGATTATTCTTGTTCTTTCGAACTTTCCAGGCTGCGAACGAGACAGACGACTGTCTGCGGATGGACACTTTCCTAGAAAAATATTACCTTTCCACTATGTACAGCCTCGAGTTCATTTTGGGCCTCACTGGAAATACTATTGTTGTGTTCGGCTATGTTTTCTGCCTGAAAAAGTGGAAAAGTGGCAACATCTACCTGTTTAATTTATCGCTATCCGATCTGCTGTTTCTGTGCACCCTCCCTCTGCTGGTGAAGAGCTACTCGACCCAATGGGCAAACCAGCTGTTCTGCCACAGCAACCGCTTCCTGCTGCACGCCAACCTGTACACCAGCATCCTCTTCCTCACCTTCATCAGCATCGACCGCTACCTGCTCATGAAATGCCCCTTCCGCGAGCATTTCCTGCAGAAGAGGCGCACGGCGGTCATCGTGTCCGTCACCCTGTGGATCTGGGTGATCCTGGAGCTGCTGCCGCTCATCCATTTCCTGGGACCCGTTGCTGCTGCCAACAACAGCAAGTGCCTCGATTATGCCAGCTCGGGGGACCCGGCAAAGAGCATCATCTACAGCATGGTGCTGACTGTCCTCGGGTTCCTCATCCCGCTCTGCGTCATGTGCTTCTTCTACGTGAAGATGGTGATATTTCTCAAGAACAGGAACGAGCAGCACAACTCGCTGCTGACGCTGGAGAAGCCGCTCTCCCTGGTCATCCTGGCCGTGGTTATCTTCTCGGTGCTCTTCACTCCATACCACGTCATGCGCAACGTGCGGATCGCCTCCCGCATCCCCGCGCTGGCCGTGGCCCCGTGCACCCAGCACCTCATCAACGCCGTCTACATCGTCACCCGGCCCATCGCGTTTCTGAACAGCGCCATTAACCCCGTGTTTTATTTCCTAATGGGTGACCACTTCCGAGAAATGCTGATGGCAAAAGTAAGGCAGCTCTTGCTCAGAAAAAGAGCTGGTAAGGACAATTCAGATCCTGGAAGACAAGGAACAGAAAAAGACAGTAGCGCGGGATGAACTTCCACGCCGTCCAGTTCCAGCCTTTTAGACCGCTTCACGTAGGCCGTAGCTTGTGCGTAAGCTGTTGTGTTCCCTGCCTTGCTGGCTCCCTCCTGCCCGCTCGGTGCCAGCGAAGCTGCTCCTGGCGTCAGCAGCAGCGGTGCTGCCGGCCGGGGCACGAGGGGCCGGGGCACGCCGGGGCTGCTCCCTTCGTCCCTGGGCATGTGTGTGTGTGTGCACATGTGTGTATGTGTGTGCACATGTATGTGTGTGCACATGTATGTGTGTGCACACGTATGTGTGTGTGCACGTGCACAGGCAGCGCCCCTTGCACGGGAACACGCTGCGGAGCCGCCGGGCTGCCGGCTCCCCTGTCCCCGTGGTTTATGCGGCAGCTCCGAGCTAACTAAACACGCTGTGGACTCGCTTTCTCAGGCTGAACCTGGCTGGGATGTCAAAGTGCAGCTTTACTCTCCTTTCCAGTTACATGATTGTACATGTTCTATTTACCCCCTGATTACAGCTCATTGCTCATATAATACAATTACTCATATAATTAATGTGACTATTTATAGATGAGAATAGAATTCGTAACTGGAGTAGGAGTTTGGATCCCGTACTTTGAAATTCATTAACAGTTCCAGAAATAAAAGAGGAACTGAAGAGAGGCCAGTTCTCCATCAAATACCCCTGCAAAAGCATTGCAACGGGTAGGAGTAAGACCAGTAGACATTTATTTTTCAATTAACAGACCTGGGCTCAAAGGTAGCGGTGGAAATATATGCAGCGATAAGGGACAGCTTTCCTTTCCAGACGACAGCCAATACTCAATGGAAAAGATTAGAGGGGAAAAGTAAATGCTTTTAAATATTACAGAGATAAAACAGATACCAAGCAGACTGATGTGATCAGAGTGTGGAAAAACTATGTGAAATCAATGGCAATAAAACATGAAAATCACAGAAAAATCAATGCGCGCTTTGTGTGTGCTGTGTCTGGGTGGCAGCGCAGCGGCAGCGAGCCGAGCGTGTCGTGCCGCCGTGTTCCCGGGCTGGTTGCACACAGCCCCGCGGCCCCGGCATCGCCCCGCGGAGCGGAGCGGAGCGGAGCAGAGCGGAGCAGAGCGGAGGCCCCGTCGGGGCCGTGCAGCGGGACGGGGCGTGGGGCTCCCGGCCACGCGGGCCCTGCGCCCGCAAGGCGCCTGCCTGTTGTCTCCTTAATGCAATTTGTCATTTGTGAGTGCTCTTCGAGCCACCTGTGCTTGTTTCCTTGCTAACTGAATGACGTACCAACAATAAACGGCAACTCGTTCCAAAAAAAGCCTCCTTGTAAGTATTACCTTTTACACGCGATTATCCTTATCAGCCAATAACACCTTTTATCTGCGTTTCTCCAGGAAATCGTGCAGTCCTAAAACCTGCGAGGAAACCAAGTTTTGGCTACATGCGCGGGGGCTCAGCCGTGCAGCGCCACGGCCCCGTGTCCCCTCGCACGGAGCGGCGCTGGCGGGCACGCGGGGTCCCGGGTGCCGCCCGCGCCGGCAGCTCCCCGCCGGGAGCTCCACATCACCGTGGGCTCCACACCACTGCGAGCTCCACACCACTGCGAGCTCCACATCAGCGAGCTCCACATCAGCGAGCTCCACATCACCGTGGGCTCCACACCACTGCGAGCTCCACATCACTGTGAGCTCCACATCACTGTGAGCTCCACACCACTGTGAGCTCCACATCACTGTGAGCTCCACACCACTGTGAGCTCCACATCAGCGAGGTCCACACCACTGTGAGCTCCACACCACTGTGAGCTCCACACCACTGTGGGCTCCACACCACTGCGAGCTCCACATCATTGTGAGCTCCACATCACTGCGAGCTCCACATCAGCGAGCTCCACATCACTGTGAGCTCCACACCACTGTGAGCTCCACACCACTGCGAGCTCCACATCAGCGAGCTCCACATCACTGCAGGCTCCACACCACTGCGAGCTCCACACCACTGTGTCAGCTCCACATCAGCGAGCTCCACATCAGCGAGCTCCACACCACTGTGTCAGCTCTGGAAAACGCATCCATCACGCGCGCCGGCAGCCCCGCAGATAAGGCCCTGCTTGAGTTTCCATCGGGAGCGCTTCCTGCTGCTGTCGGGCCCTTGTGCCTCTCCAAAGGTGACGTGTTTCAGCTGGTTAATGCCTCCCGAGGCAGGACGGGGTGGCCTGTACCGATGCACACCAGGGACACTGCAGGTCGACAGCCGTTAACGTGTGGTAGGTTTTGAACAGCTGACACTTCTGAGGAGGAGTCCTCAGAGAGGGATATTATCGTGCAGAAAGGTGCTAGGATAGTAGTAATAGAAAAATAGCAATCAACAGAATTAATACATTTTGTAATTTATTATTACTGTTATTGTGTTGTTATTTATTACTCTTTTCCTGGGAAGGCACCTCAGGAAGGTCTCTGAGGACTTTCTCTGGTCTCTGTGCTTGGCCTGACCACGTCCAGGACCGGACAGCTCTGTTCCCTGGGCATGAGTTTGTTCCTCAGTGCAGGAGATACTGCTTTTCTGTAAAGCAGCTACAAAATCAGGGCAAATCATGGGATAATGTCCTGAGAAGCATTTGTTTCACCTGCTGTGTGACAGAACTCAAGCAGCAGACATGGTAATTACGGGATTGCTGGTGCCAGGGTGTTTTCCAGCCTGGGAAGGGAGGTTCTTGCTGCAGATAAGCTCTGTGTTGCATTTCTAGCATGTCTTTGGGGAAATTTAATGTTGCTGAGTAGTAAATGCCAAAAAAACTATTAGATAGTTCTAGTGGGAAATGAGTTTCGTTCTTTTATTTTGTTTTCAGTAAAAAACCTATCTGGATCCTTTTAAAATGATATAGTGGGGGTAAGCTGTGGCTGCCGATGAGGACATTAAAGCTGTATGGAGATCGTTAAAGCTGTGTGCAAGCTTTGCAGCTGCCCTTACAGCCAGCAGCCCCTGACGCTCATGCAGTGCGATGCCACCCAACGGGGACAGCGGCTGCGGTGCTGACCACGGCCTGCAGCGGGCACGGGCGGATCCAAACCCAGCAAAATTAGACTCATGTGCATTGAGCATTGATCACAGCGGTTAAAAACACCCCACGCTGCTGGCCCCGACGTGCCCCTGAGGGGTGCTCTCGCAGACGCGGCTCCCTGCCCCATGCACGGGGGTGAATCCTGGGTTCCCACCAACGTGCTCCAGGTCCCCGCTTCGCGCAGCTGCATCGGTCATTGCTTCGTTAGCCCGGCCACGCCTTGTCACCGGGAGCGCTCAGGAATATTCATTCTAAATTATATTCAGATCTCAGATATAACTTGCTCTCTGCCAGCGTACAGAAAATACGAGCCGACATCAACCAAGAAATTCTGCATGGTATATTTACAGTAATTTATTTACTTAGCAGCTATATTACCATAACTCTAATGACTTTCTCTCCTTTTTGTCACACATGGAGAGGGTTTTTTTAATATGAAATAAAGTGTGACTAAGAACATATTATTCTATAGGAGTCCTTTCCATCAAAGTTAACGGTCCCACGTCACTCTGTTGAAAACTAGAAATAAACAAATTCTGCTTGGAAGAAGCACTGTGAGCAAAGGTAGTTCTTTAATGACTGAAAATGCTGGTCGTATTTTGCTTGCAACAATCAGTAAACATGCCATGAACTAAGAGACTTTTGAATAGAGTTAGAAAGCAGTTGGAAAGCAGAGGGGGAATGGTAAATCAGGTAATTTACCTTTCTCTTTTCCTTCCCTTTCCTGTGACAGTATGGACTGGAATGAGGAACCATCTGACCTGGGTAAGTATCAGGGAGCCTTATGAGGAACTGAAGTGAGAAGGAGGAGAGCTGGTATGTTTGCTCACATGGGAGTGGGAAGCTCTGGAGACAAAAGTAAGAGCAAGAAAAGGGTAAGATGGGTGTGGGTGTCGGGGTGAGCATTTCGGAGGAGCTCGGCCGGGTTTATCTCCCTATCCAGGGCCTCCTGCTTCCCGCCGGGACTGTTCCCGGGGCAGAATGCAAAACCTGCTTCCTGTGCACGTCTGGAATTAGGAACCGCAGAAAGAGAAAATAGAAACATTTGCATGACCCGACTGAGCAAGCGACATCCTGGGCTCTTCCTTCCTCCCCAAGGTAGGCCTTGCAGCAGGCAGTTTTGCCCATGAAACTCAGCATCTGGTGAGTGGCGACACAAATGGCTCTTTTGAGGGGCTGAAAAGGGCTTTCTCTTTTAAAACATTCCCCAGGGAGGAAATGGCAAAGATGATGTGGAGTCCAGGCAAAACGTTGCTTTTTCAAGTGAAAAAGGATCACTAGCAGGTAATATTTGCATTTGCAAATAGTGTATGGCGACTTTGACCCTGAAAAGTCTGAAAGAGCTTTGAAAAGCAAGATTATGAAGACTTTTGGAAATGGTATTTCACAGGTTTGCCACACTTGGAGACTGAGGCAGCGATATTCAGAGACTTTTCATATCAGCTATTATTTCCCTTCTCCGGCACTAGGAATTCCATACCTGCTGCCACTTGTGTCTCCTCTCACGGTCATCATCAAGGTTTCCTTCTTTTCAGTGTAATCATTGCAGATGCTGTACACCAGCAACATTGATAGACTGTCTAAGACACAGGAAAACAAATGAGCACTTTATTGACTTTTTTTTCCCCCCCCAAGACCAGCTTTTGTTTAATACCAGGAAATATTTTCTGTTTAATATGATAAGAATATGTAATATCCCAGAGTCATAGATGATTCATGCTGAAAGGCACTTGGGAGCTCGTACAACCCAATCTTCTGCTCTAGGCAGGGATGGTGCCAAGGCCAGACCAATACATCAATGGCAGCTATTTATGGCAAGCCTGATTTCACTCTATCTGAAGAACTCTAGGCATAAACATATAGAGATCACATAAAAATCCCTGCTAGAACCCGCGCGAGAACTCAGCATTCAAGAGGACAATGAATTATGGATATCAACTACTGACTAAGCCTTCTAAAAGGAAAGTTTAGCAGAGAACATTTATCTCACAGCCATCACTAATGTTAGGAAGGAGGTGGCAATGGCCACATTTAAACTGCACGTGTAAAGTAAAGCAACAAACCTTTCCATATTCACCAACCCTGCTGCTTGGCGCTTGCTTTCAGCAGAGCTGTGACCTGGTCCCTGCTGCAGCTCAGGCTCCTGGTGCAATAAACCCAGACCAACACACGAGGTCCTGATGCTCTCGTGTGGCTGGAGCGCTGCACTGCAGCCTCCCCCAAAGCCAGGCTCAAGGGTTAGGAGCCGCACAAGTGCCTGTGCAGGGGCCCGTGCAGGAGCCGCAGGGATTGCAGGGGCTGTTCCCGCACAGTCAGTGCACACGCTGCTGCAGCTCCCGCTCCTGGACTTGCTCTCCCAGTTAAGCCCTGTGAAATAAGGAAAGTGGCATTTCTCCTTCAGCAAGCGTTGATAACACACTTAAATAAGCATTAATAAAGCATTAATAAATAAAAAAACCTACTCAGTTTAGCAGTTCCTAGATAAACCCCAGACATCTTGGATAATTTTATGACCTATTGTTCCTTGTTCCTTTCACCCTCTGGGATAATCCTAGTTAATACTTTTGATTTGGTCCCTAAAATTCCCACCTGCTCCTGTCTCTCCAGACTAACTATGGACAAGTCTGAGGTTTAGACAATTCTTCACTATTGTGGTTTTGGTATTTTCATTAAGCACATCAAAACTAGAATGAGAAGAGTCCTCATGCAGATTATTTTGAAAAGGATGAAATAATCTGTAGTATTTGAATGGTGGAAGACGTGAACTGCTTCCCAGCAAGGCTGGTGATGCAGAGGTTCCTTTTCTTCCTCCCACGCTTCCTCCTTGCACATCTCCCTTTGGTTTGTTCTGCTCAAAGGGCTTCCACTTTTGTCATTACACACTGGCTGCATCTCCCCTGCGAGCTGCAGCTCTGTGCAGAGCCCGTCCCGCTGAGCTGGCGCTTTGCAGCCCGGCCGCACCTAGATGGATCCGGCTCTGTTCTGCACGTCCTACTTGGGACGAGTTTAAAACCTGTGGGTTGAACCTCTGCGGATCTACGGCACGGGTGAGAGCCCTGAGCGCGGCGCCCGGGCCTGGCATGCGGTCCTTGTCACACAGAAGGTACCAGCCCGTCCCAACCAGCGCCGGCAGTGGGTTTGCGGGGCTGGTTCTGCTCCGCTCCGCTCCGAGCGCTTTGTGCTCTTCTGCCTGCCTTCATTCTGGGTGGGGACGGAGAACTCGGCCCCATGAAGAACAGGAATCCGGCGTGAGTCAGACTGAAACGAATCCAACTATGCCTTAATGACAGTAAGTGATCTAAAAATAAATGTTCCCCGGAATGAGTAATGCTGCTTGCAGCAGGGAGCGCGTTGTGCAGCGCCCGGACGGCGAGGCCGGGCCAGGAGGCTGCCGGGCTGCGCGGGAGCAGGACCCACGTCTGGGGAAATCATCTTGACGCCAAAGGTCTCACTCCAAACAGCTGGCTGGAAACTGCACGGACACCTTTCCCATGGCTAAAAGCATGAGCAAGCTGCGGCTCCTCTCCAGCTAACGTCCACCTTCGTGACGCACAGCGGTGTGCTGTGGCCAGGACCAGGCTGTTCGTGGCACCAGCTGCAGAGGCCGGGGACGGTGGGACATCGGGCACGAGCTGCGGGTTCTGCCTCCTCTTCCTCAGCCCTTCCTCAGCCCAGGGGCAGGCACCCCCTGCGCTTCCCCCGCGCTGGGTTTGTTCTGTTGCCTCCTGCCCATGTGCAACCTGGAGACTTTCCTGTCACTGCCCCAAGCTGTCCCTAACCGAGCCCAGGGTGGAGGGACCCGGCGGCCAGGGCTGGCACAATAATAAGAAATTAATCTGCAAACTAAGTGAAAAGCAAACAAGAACGAAATTAAACACTCAAGAAGCAAGCTAACCAGCCACCTCTTGAGAGCAGGGACAATTTATCAGTTTTGAAATTAGTGTTTTCTTGGAAATGTCAAAGTTCCTGCCTGGATTAATTAAGCCAATAAAACCCCATTGAAAGCAGCAGCAGAGGACAGGGATTCTGTGCCTCTCTCCCTTGCTTTGTACCCCCGCTCGTCACGTGTGTCGTGGGGAGTCCCGTGCACCCAACACTCCCCGTTCGCGCTGCGGCCGCCCCCACACAGCCAAACCCCTCAACCACGTCTGGGGACATCGAACGCGGCCGCTGCTGCGTTCGGGGAGAGTAAATGCGGGGTTTTGCTCCCGCCTGTGCCAGTCCCAGGGCGCGTCCCCGGCGCGGGGGAAGGAGCCTGGGTCGCTGCTGCCCTGGCCCTCGCGAGGCCGGGGGAGCTCGTCAGGAGGCGCTGCTGAACCGCTGCGCGTCTGCTGCTAACAGGTGAATCTCGCCTGGTAGCGCAACGTGACATCGTTCATGGGGAGGAAGAGACCTGATGGCAAGACGCATTTTGGTCTCCAAGTTTCTGTTAAAAGATAAGTCCTATAGCTGTTGGTTCGTAGCTTCACGCATATTTGTTGTGTTCATCAGAGGTGCCAATGACAGGCTGGAAAGAGTCGGGCACACATGGGAATAAAACGCTGGATCACTCTCTAATTCCTTCCCTAGCTTGTGGTTAAACTCTGCTCTCCTGTCTCTGATCCTGTAAAATGATCCCAAAGGGACATTTGCTCTGCTCAGGTTCAGTCTGTCTCGCTGTAACAACACAGCTGAGCCCAGAGCTGAGCCCAGAGCTGAGCCCAGAGCTGAGCCCAGAGCTGAGCGAGACCATCTCGCCTTGGCCCAGGTGTTTACAAGCAGTTGGCCTTCAAGGGCCAAATCCCGCCTCCCCTTTGCAATCAGGGTGAGGTTTCTTTTCCCAGCTGGGCTTCACCCTCTATAAATAACGGCAGGCGGTGAAGCCATGACCATGAGAGCTGTGTTCCTGTTGATTTGCTGGCCAGTGGTCTGTATTTGTAGCTTTCTTCTTCTTCTCTTCTTCCTGAATGACTAGGAACAACCTCCTAACTTGGTGGACCAACTCCATGCTCTGCATAAGAACAACTTACATCAGATGTGAGTACTTCTCTGGGAATTACTATGACCCAGCTGATGGTTAGAACTTCATCATCTGTCTCCATTTTGCTGCTAGCTCACAACACAGAGATATTTCAGTACTTTCCATTATTTAAAATAGAGGGGGGAAAAAAGAGGGAAAAAGTATCCTAGCTATGCCTTGAGTTGAGTATTTGTCTACTTTATCAAGTGTTTATGTGAGTTTGGGCAGTGCTGGCGCATTGAAGATGGAGCGGCCGGGGCTGGAGCCTGCAGCCTCCCCAGCGGGGCACGCAGAGCAGCAGCAGGGCGCGAGGGGAGGCCTCCCCGAGGCTCGGCACGGACCAGCACATCGTTTCTATTAGCTCCTTGCTTGCTCAGGATTTACAGCTTCTTGTTATCTGCCTCCCTCTCGCGAACATGCTATTCTATACGTACGCGATGTTGTTAACTTGCAGGATGAGGTATTTGTTCTCAAGGTTTTATGGCATGAGTTGTGAAGCATGTATTTTAAAGTAACACTGGAAAGCCCTATATCCTCTGTTTTGTCGCTGCTGTTCAGGGGGAAGCGCAGGCCGGGTGCCCGGTGTCGCTGCCCTGCGGTGCCGGGCACGGCTCTGGTGCAAACAGCGATGCTCTTCTCCGCGCCTCTGCATTCAGGATCGTGCTGCTTCTCACAAAGCCTCCTGAGATCTTCTCATTTCTATCTGGATCGCTTAGAGTGGCCTTCAAGAAATATGGGAAAACTATTCACCCTGTCTCTCCTTCCATAGTGGTTTCCACACTTTCCACTTTGGAGTCTCAGGAACACAGGTGTATTCACTGATTTTAATGTGAAATGATCCAAAATTAGGCATACTTGCTTAAAGATAGTTGATAAGACTTAGCATCTTCATGAGGAAAGGACAGAGACGAGATGTTGTGTGTCCATCTAGTGCAATCTACGCTACCTTCCTAAGCCATAGTTTAGAACGTGCTATCACGATAGACTGACATGCTTTAGTCCTTTGGCGACCTGTTGAACTGCCTCCCCTGTGTCCTGGGAGGCTCCGTGCTGCTAAAGGAATCAAGGAGAAACTTCCATATGGTTAAAGCCATCCACGGCCACGGTTGCAGCTAGCCCCGGTGTGGCGCCGTGACCGGGATGCGGGCAGAAGCCTGAGGACACTGTCCTGTCCCTAAGGACAAATCCATCTCCTTTGATTTGATAATCATTTCAGTAGGTGCCTGAAAGGGTGGTCTGAGCATGCATGAATTAGCAGGGTGGGGACGTGCCTCTTGGAGGCTGTTTCTTTATCATTCTTTATTCACGGAAAGCCTGTTTCCTCCCCGTTTCGTGAGCTGCCAACTGGAGTTGTTCAGGCCTCAGTGAGCATGCTATTTTGTTCACCCAAATAAGCAAAACAACGCGGGGTTTTTCTAGGCTGGGTGCCGATGTTTTTTGCAAAGTTTACAGGCTTGCTGTATCTTCGTGAAGGGAACCTTTGCACTAATTGAAGAGTACCTTGTGTGTGTGGTGTGGGATTTTTTTTTTTTTAAAAAAAAAAAAAAGCAGGCCAAGTGGCTATTGCCAAAACTGCCAGCCTGCCATTAAAAAGCTGCCGCCATAAAAAAGTGAAAAAATGAGCAAAGTCCGAGAGCGTGAAGCGTGGGTGTTCCCCGGGTGCCAGGGCTCGAGCCCCGTGCCCCTGCAGAGCCTCTCGGCCGGCGCGAGTGGGGCCGGGGCTCTGCCCGTCGCCGCTGTCCTGCCCGTGCCGCCGCCAGCTCCGCGGGGCCGGGGAGCGCTCCTGGTGCGCTCGTGCGAGCTGCGGGACGGGTCCCCCGGGAGCCTGCGGGCTGCCGGGCCCCGCTCTGCCCCTTTGCCCCGCTCTCCCAGCTCCTCCCTTCCCGGGAATTCTGTGCCGCTCCTTGGCCCCGCTGCAGCGCTCCAAGCGAGCATCCCTTGGATCCAGCTTCCCGGCGCTGCTGCCCCATGCTCCGTTTGTTTTGGAGCACGCTGGACCATCGTTCCACGATGAGGAAGGAAATGTGCACACACTGAAGTGTGGAAAGGTTCTTCTTGCACCCCAGCTCAAGCCGTGCTCTTCTCCACCCATTTCCCCCTGAAAACAAAGGGACAATTCAAGACACCGCTTAACCCGTATTTTTTTTCTGCACGTTGGTGACTTGGCTCCCATTCCACAGCGCAGGCCCAGTGCAGGCTGCATTTCCCACAAGGAGGAAAGGGAGCGGAGGGCCTGGTGTTTCTTGCAGGGCACTGCATGGTCCCTCGGCAATGCCGGCGGGGTCGGGGCTGCCCCCGAGCCTGACTCCTCCCCAGGAGGTTTCTGGAAGGCAGGAGCCCCCGGAGCATTGCAGCGCCCCTCCGCTCGCTCGTGCACCGCGATGGGAGCCAGCGGTGCCCGCGTGCTGCCGAGTGCTCCTGCGCGCGCCACGCTGCCCTGGCGGGCGCCAAAAAAGGGAAGGAGCCGGATTCCCGGCGGCCGCGCGCCGCTGGAATTCACAAACAGGAGCGCAGCCCGGCGCGCGTGGCACAGCACGCACAAACGGGGAAGTTGCCATAAAAAGGTATTTCACGGAAACTGCCTCACTGATGGCATGAGGCTTTGCAATTCCTGTGCTGAAAAGGAGGGAAAAAAACAGCATTTTTTTGTTTGGCCAAAAATATTTGGGTTGCAGAAGTTCATGCGTGCTCCAGCTGTAGCAGCGCACTCTTTAAATGTGCGTGTAGTTAACTCTAACTCTCCACGTTGCACCAGAGTCAGAGCTGGTCTTGCAGCGTTGTTTTTAACCTCCTTCCCTGCCAGGAGCCGTGCTTCCTACCGCACGTTACGTCAGGGCGGCTAGTGCGGCTATACATGCCATGCTGACGTGTGGGGGATTTTTGCAATTTTTCTGGTGTTCGTGAAGGAAATCCGCCCTGCTGGTGATCCAGCAGCAAACGGCCCTGCTCCCGAAGCGCCGCCGGGAGCCACCACCTGCGCAGCTCGACCATTCTGCAGCAAAAGCCTCTTAAGAGGCGGGTGCGCGGGATCATGGATCTGTGAAACTCCCATGTGTAGCAGAGGAAATGCCTTGATAAAACGCCCAAATGCCAGAGCTTTCAAGCAGACGAGATTTATTGCTCCTGCTAGCCCAGCAGCACGCATTCTTCCAGTTAGATATTAAGAGCAACTAATAACTAGTTGGCTGCAGCCTCTTTCTGTGAAGTGTCTGCTAGTTTCTAAATGTGGCTGCAGAACTATGGGCTGCTCCTGCTCCAGCTGCAGATCATGACTTCACTTAATCTCCGTCCGCCACATGCAGCAGCATCTCGCTGCTTGGGGAAATAGGAATAAAAGTTAGACTGATCTATCAGGTAGAGTCTCAGGGAAGCTGGGCTCCCACAGCTGGGACTTAGTGCAGCGCCATGACCAGGACATTTATCTCATCTGATTTCATTATTTTAAATAAAGTGGCTCTAGGGCATTCCTGCTGTTAGGACAAATGTATGTTCCCAGCACACGGAGCAGTTTAGTACTTTGTGTCTAGTTATAAAAGCAAGGAAAGAATGGCAGGACTTGGTTCCCCAAGGTCACTTAGTCACCCTGGGGTGCTGAAGCTGGGACGAACTGGTGATGGGTGTACATGGTACGTAGCCAAGAGGGGTGGGTTTGTTCCCTCCCTAAAACTCAATGTCCCTCTGCTATGTTGGGTATCTGCACTTGCTTCCCGTGTGAACGCAGCTTGAATCGCTACTTGTCAGCAAGTGCGTCCTGAGAGCCGGCACTGCACGACCGTCACCGGCCCCGCTCCCGCGGGAAGGGGAAAGGGTCTGGAAGGTGCAACGAGGCTGCTGTGCAGCGCCACGGAGAGCGCAGCGCCGCGCTGTGCTGTGCAGCGCCACGGAGAGCGCAGCGCCGCGCTGCACGGGGCCCGGGGCAGGGCAGCCTGCAAGCGCGGCTGCTGCGAGGCTGCTCCGCCGGCGGCTCCCGGCGCACGGGCATCTGAGATAACACACCCCGTCTTTAAGCTGCGTCTTGCCTTATCTCTGGATACGTGCATTCCAAAAAATAAGTTAAATAAATAGGAAGCCAAGCCCTCCAAAAGTCAGCAGCATAGCTCAGTGCTACAGACTACCGCATAGTTTGGGTTTAAGGCAAGCGGGCAAAGTGTAGAAGTCAAATATGCATCAGCGGCTTAGACAGCACTGCTCTCGGATGCGTTTGCCCTGGCGCGTTTCGTGCCTGTACGTGTAAGAAGGCAGAGATCTGGGGGTCAGCTGTTCTCCGCACTGGGGCAGGTTTCCTCGGCGGGAGTGGGAATCGAGGTGTGCGGGGGGCAGCAGCCGGGTTGTCCCCCCCGGCTGTCCCCTGGCCGCGCGTGGGAAGCAGCAGAGGATGCTCCGGCCCTGCTGCCGGCTGGGGGCTTCCCGTGGGATTCCTCCAGTTCAGAGAGCCCTTCCCAAATCAATTAGTGTCCCCCAAGCAGAATGCTCCTGCCCCAGCAATGTTTTAAATCATCATTTTTCTAAGTGGAGCTAAAGATCTAGGCAAAATTCGGATAAAGGGTGAGTGGGATCTGCAATATTGCCAAAAAAAAAAAATCAACTTTAATTAGTGTTTCTGATGGGTTCAGGATTTGGAAATTGAAAGCACACGCACTGAGAGCAAAATCAAGACAACTACCTAGCAACTTCCTGCGAAGCAGGCGCCTCTGGAGCGATCACTCGCGAGAGGACAGCGGGACCCATCGTTCCCTGTGGACGAGAGGTGGCCGGCAGGCTGCAGGCTTGAGGGCGTCCCCGCGGGCACCACGCAGCTCTCGGTTGGAGTCTCCCCCTCTCCAATCCACAATTATTTTTGTATCTGGCGCGTCCTGCCATGTAGGGCCCGTACGTGTATTTTATTTATTTTATTTTATTTTATTTCATTATTTTATTGTAAATCTTTTTCTTTTCTTTACAGTACAAAGTAGTTTTAATCATGCTCCTGTTTCCTCTGCCTATTCTTCCTTTAGCATCTTGCTCGGGGCTCCCGGGGGTTCTTTTTCCCCCTGTTTGGGCTTTATCGTGGCCATAAAGCAGGGACACGGGAGCATCAGAAACTGGAAGGGGGCTCCAGGGAAACATTAGTTTAGAAATCTCTGGCAAATCCTCACCCCTCTTTGCAAACACTGTGAAACGATAAAGGAAGAAATGGAAACACAAATTATTCTACTGCGGTTAGCAAGCAGCAGTGGGTATAAAACTGGAATGAAACTTGTTTTTCAAAGGATGTTAGCGAGAACATTGCAAGTGTTGTGTGGTTGGGATCACGGAACATTATCCTCATGCACTTTTTGGGAAAACCTTTTGGCTGCTACTAGTGGTGGAAACATTACAACTTGGCAGCATGCGCATGTGCTGGAGGAGCTGCTCGCGGGAGTGCTGATAAGAGCGAGTGTATATTGTATTTATATTGTATTTATATTGTATTGCTGGGAGATGGCAAGATTGCTACAGATTCAGCTTTTTTCCTGCGGGCTCGGGGGCCGTTGGCAAAGGCAATTCCTGCTGCGGCCGGGCCCATTCCCAGCCCCGGCTTCCCTCGGGAATTGCCTCGTTCCAGCTCCACTTGCTTCTGGGATGCGCTGTTCTCGGCCCTGCTTATTTTGGTTGATGCGGAGTGCTCTAATTGGAAAATACTGTTCTTCCGCAGTTAGGGAAGTGTGTTAGCCAGTGATAGCAGATTTCCTTGTTTGCAACAGACCCGTGCTACCAAGTACATAGATGATACTCCTTACATTTCCAGAAATAGCTTAAATAAATACTTTTTTAGCACTGGTTGGGTGTGAAGAAGAGAGATTCTCACAAAACCAACAGAAATGCCAAGCAGCTTTCTAATTCGGATACTGAATTGGGATTCTTTCACATTGATGGCGAATCTCTGGCTTCAGAATAACTGTTTGCATTACAAATGCTTCATCTGATGAGCAGCCACGATGCATTGCGTAGTTAGGAAATCTCACAATTATGTAATCCGGGGCTGTTTGCAAACGGTTTCAGCAAATTGTCTAGCCAAAAACTGCAGGTTTTGCCGGCAGTCGCCAGAACTGCTCCTTAGCAGGGCATTTGTTTGAGTCCTTGCCTGCACAGCCGGGCAGTGGATGGTGCTGCCGGGACCAGGCTGCCCGGGATGGGGAAAGCAGCCTCCAGTGATGGTACCCCCGTTTTGGTGGGAACGGCTGCCCTGCTGGTGGTTTATAATGAACCCTTCGTTAGGGAGAGGGTCTCTGGAGAGCTGCGCTCTCAGGATAAGGGATATCGCTTAGGATTTGACCTGAAACCAGCTAGTCTCTCAGCTTCTCGGGATTCAGTGCAAACCATCCAGTTGTATTCCTCCATCCGAACACAGACATGTAATTTAGGAAATGACACGCCAGACACGGTAGCTTGCAGTGCAATAGCGCTCTGTTGCCACCAGCAGCACCAGAAACTCCGCAAGCCATAACCCTTGTGCAACCCCCGGGTGCCAGTGCCCAGTGTACCCATCTCCACACCCTTCACAGAAGTCCTCACCACGGAAATACCAGTATTTCCTCCCAGGCATGGGAAGACTTGTCCTCCCGATCTTTCACTTGTCCTCCTGATCTCTCAAAAAAGGGGGGAAAAAAGAAAGGTGCATGGAACTGTTGTCCTCCAGATCGCTCAGAAATCCAGGTTCTCCTCAAGGATTCCCTGTGTCCAGGGTCACCGGCAGCTGCGTGTGCGAGGAGCGGTGCCGCGTGCGCAACGCGGTGTACACACGGTGTGCATGGCACGGTGTGCGCGGCAGGGTGTGCGTGGCACGGTGTGCGCAGGGTGTGCGTGGCACGGTGTGCGCACGGTGTGCGCGGCACGGTGTGTGCAAGGTGTGCACGGCACGGTGTGCGTGGCACGGTGTGCGTGGCACGGTGTGCGTGGCATGGTGTGTGCACGGTGTGCACGGAGCGGTGTGCGCGGCACGGTGCACACACGGTGTGCGTGGCACGGTGTGCATGGCACGGTGTGTGCATGGTGTGCGCGGAGCGGTGTGCGCGGCACGGTGTACACACGGTGTGCGCGGCACGGTGTGCGCGGCACGGTGTGCGCACGGTGTGCGCTGCACGGTGTGCGTGGCACGGTGTGCGCACGGTGTGCGTGGCACGGTGTGTGCACGGTGTGCGCGGAGCGGTGTGCACGTGGTATGCGCGGTGTGGTGTGCATGGCGCGGTGTACGCAGCATGGTGTGCCTGTTATCTTGCTCCCGGTGCCCGCTCCTGCGGCTGCACTTCCGCGGTCTCCACAGCAACAAGTCCCAGCCGGAGGCCCGCGACTCCGGCCGAGCAAGGCGCGAAGGCAGCGGCAGGCAGACGGGAGCGGGTTTCGATATGAGAGCAGGGCCAGAGAGTGACAGTTCTGCTCGCCCGCCATCTGTTCCCCTTCCGCAGCGCGGCCTCCGGAGGCAGCGTGGCCTCCGTGGAGGAGACTGCGCTTCCGCAGCCCCGGGATGTGCGTGGCACAGCTCGGCCTCAGCAGCCTCCGCTTTGGACAGCTCTTTACAAGTGATAATAATAGAAAATTGAAAAGCTAAACAGCAAGCGTTGTCATCTGACCCATCACCATAAATCTCTCCAGGCAGTCTGGGGTGACGACACTGTGGCTTAATTTGAATAGGGAAAGAAACCCAGTGGAGCAAACAGCCACCCGGGTGAAACGTGCCTGCAAGCTCCGCTTTAGCTCCTAATTAACGCAGTGCTCCAGCCGCCCGGGGAGCACTAACACGGGCAGCGGGGTCCTGGCCCAGCACTCCCCGGACCCACACACCGGCACCGCGGTGCGTGGGCGCCTCGGGGCGACGACGGGCACGGGCGATGGCGCGTGCTGCATCACGCAAAGCCCTGCTACGGCGGCGGGACTGGCCAGAAACTTGATGGGGTCTGGGGCTTGGGGGTCAGTGAGGAACTTCCCCGGGGGCTGGGCTTTTCCGAGCACAGATGCCGGCCCCGTGAGGCCTCGAGGGGTTTCAGGGCCGTGCTGGACCCCGTGTCCCACAGGCCCCTGCCAAGGTGCATGGTGGCAGCCGGCACCGCTGTGGGAGGCAGCCCCAGAACACTGTCCTGTGCCTTCGGGCAGCGCGGAGCTCCTCGCCCTGCAGCCCGGTCCTTCCCTTTGGGAAGGCTTGCTGCTGGGGGACGGCTGAAGGAGAGGGGCTTTTTCTTGGGGAAGGGAGCTGCATTTTCCCTGAAACATCATATATCTATGTAGCTATAGTAGATAGATATATTTAGTGTATACATTGCATAAATTAAGGAAATGATGATGCAAATGCCAAAACCCTTAAGATTTTCACTTCCAAAAATAACAAAAACAAATTTTACTCTATACCTTGCAGAACAGTTAATAACAACTTATCTTTGTTTCTCTTGCATAACAGTGGCCAGCGTGGGGGACTGTGATGCATTCCAAGAGACAGGGAAATGGGAGGATTTTGCGGGCCGGTTCTCAGCTAAAGCCACTCCGGGTGCAGTAGGGCAGGCCCCGCGGCCACCCCGGCATTCCCGTGAGCTGCCGGAGCAGCAGGGGCAGCGGGTGCTGAGGGCGGCTCGCGTCTCCATCGCGTGTCGCGGGTCGGTACCGCGAGTGCAGCCCAGGCGCGTCCCGCAGCCGCCTGCCCCTCGGGCACCGGGGCCTGGCCTGGCCGCGCGTTCCCTCCCTCCTGCCCTTGCTGCGAGGACGGACGGTGCAAGGGGCCGGGCTGCTGCCCGGTGCACCCGGCCTGCCCGGTGCTCCCTCGCGCCGCGCCCCGGGGAAGCCGCGCGCTCCGTGGATGCGGCGCGATGGAGGGAGCCCAAGGGGAGGGAGGCGCGGGGTCGAGCCGCCTGTCCTGCCGTTCCTGCGGGGCTTCGCCCG
>VZSG01000518.1:552810-583696 GCA_013398315.1 Nothoprocta pentlandii | reverse complement strand
GACTGGGACTGACTAGGATGGATTGGGGAGGACTGGGATGGACTGAGACTAATTAGGATGGACTGGGGCAGGACTGGGATGGATTGTGGAGGGCTGGGATGGACTGGGGCTGTCTGGGGACCATGCAGCCCCCCGGGGCCATCCCAGAGGGAAGGGGAGCCCACGCAGCCGTCCGGCGTCACCTGCACCGGTGTCACGAGCGGCCCCGGTCTCTGCGGCTCCCCCGGCGGTTCCCCTGGCCCGGCCCGGCGGTCCCTTCCCACCCCGCGGGGACGGGGAGACCCCGGCGCGGGTGGCGGGAGCGCAGGGCACGGCCTCCGGCCAGACCGTATTGCAAAACATAATCCGGATTAACCCCACGCCGATGCCACGGCGCGGCCCGGACCCGTCTCTGAGGACGCGGGTGGCTGTGCCCCTGCGGTGCCCTAATGGGGTCTGCTGGTGCGCGGCCTAATTAACCCCCTCACTGACGAGCTGGAGGGGCCGTGACTGCACGGAGTTACTGGGCCGGAGGAGCAGGAGGGGCAGGAACGGGTTGTGCCGGGATGCGGGAAGGGAGGAGCCCCGGGAGCGCCCTCCGGAGCGGGGGCAGCGCGGGGACAGCGCGGGGACACCCGGGGCGGCCTGGGCCCCGCGCCCCCCTGGCGCCTTCCCTGCCTCCATCCAGCCCGTCCCGGCGCCTGTTCCCAGCTCTGCTGCGGTTCCCATCCCTGTCCCGTCCCGTCCGCCCCGTCCCGTCCGCCCCGTCCCGCCCCGTCCGTGCCGTCCCGCCCCGTGTCGTCCGTGCCGCGGTGCCGCCGCTCCGCCGCCGGGGGGCGCTGTTGTCCCGCCGTTGCCGCGCGGCCCCGCGAGCGCCGCAGCCGCGGCCGGCACCGGACCCGGCACCGGGACCAGGACCAGGGTCCAGCACCTGGCACCGGGAACCGGTACCGGCACCGGGACCAGCGTCCAGCACTGGGACCAGAGTCCGGCACCTGGCACTGGGAGCCGGTACCGGCACCGGGACCAGTGTCCGGCACCTGGCACCAGGACCAGGGTCCAGCACATGGCACCGGGAGCCGGTACTGGCACCGGGACCAGTGTCCGGCACCTGGCACCAGCAGCTGGTACCAGCACCCGGCACCAGGACCAAGGTCCAGCACCCGGTCCTGGCACCTGAGACAGTCACTGGGGATCAGGACCCGCCTGGTACCGGACCTGGTACCTGGCACCAGGACCTGGTACCGGCACCTGGCACTGGTAGCCGATACCGGCACCTGGCACCGGGACCAGGGTCGGGAACCATCAACCGGTACCGGCACCTGGGACAGGCACCGGGGATCAGGACCCGCCTGGTACCGGGATCGGCACCCGGCACCGCACTCCCACACAGTCCCGGTGCCCACCCGTAGCCGTCACCCGGCACCACCGGCCCAGCTCCCGGGACCTGCCCCGATCCAGGTGCCCCCCAGGTACCCGGTCCCCAGCACGGGCTCCCTGCCTGATCCCACATCCCCACGGCACCGTCCGGCTCCCTGCCCCACTGTGCAGCCCCTGCTGACCCCCGGACCCCCAGTCTGCCGCGCTCGGCACCACCCTGCACCCCAGGGCGGGTCCCGGTGCCCCCCGGCCACGGGAACGGCCCTTCCCGGCCACTTCTCCCTGTAATTCCTTTCCACTCAAAACAGGAATTGGGAATCAGTGACTGTACGGCCCAAAATGCGGGTCTGCAGCGGTGTCCCCTCTGCTGCAGGCAGCGCCGCAGCCAGGGAAAGCAGGTCCACAACAGACACCTCCCCGGAGAAGCGAGGCCAGGGTGGATTCTCTGGTGTCTAATACAGGGTTGGTTCCCCCCCGCCGCCTCTCCCTGCACAGGGCACCAGCCCTGTCTCTCGCCCTCACGCAGATGCTGGTTTGCACAAAACCTGCAGGAAACTGCCCGGTGCCACCAGATGCTCCCAGCGATGGGAACACGGCCACAGTGGGTGCATGCGCCAGCATGGGCACAGCAGGAGGGCGCACACCACAGCACCATCCAAAACTGGCTTAATGGCCCCAAAAGAGATCCAAAGGCCACAAAGCATCCCACTGCCATGCAGAAATCCCAGATAAAATCCAGGATGTGGCCTCGGCTTCCGAGCTCCCTGCATGGGCCAGGGAGGCAGCAGCCCAAGGCCACCCGAGCCCCACAGTGATGGTGACAGTGACAGCGCAGGGTTTGTAACTAACTCCCCCAGCTGCCTGCCTTGGGCAGAGAGAGGTTCTGCATGCGCTCCCAAAGCCAACGGGCAAGTTTTGCAATTACAAAAGGATTTTTTTGTTGTTGTTGTTTTCCTCTTTTCAACTCATTTCGTCATCTGCCGAGTTCAGGATGCCGCAAAAGCGCCTTCCTTTTCCGCTTTTCCGGCGCTAAAGAAAGAGCAGAGTCGGGACCTTCCCTCCCTCTGCAATGGGAGAGGGAGCCGCTTTTCATGGAGACCTTCTCCATTGCACCAGGATCATCCCACCCTCGCAGCCCGCGGCGCCGGGGACGGAGCCTCCGTCCCTCCCTGCGTCCCCCGGCCCCCGACTGCACCACTTTAATTGAACCGCCGGCAAATCTCCCTTGCAAATGTTCCCTTTGATTCGGTGCTATTATTACTAAGCCAGCAGAGTGTGGCTGAAAATTAAGCGAGGACTGGGGGGGAACAAGGCAGTTGCATCGGCCTCGGCGCCCGAACCCCACGGCCACCCGAGCTCCCCGGCTCCGTCCCCAACCAGTGTCCCTGTCCTTCACCCCACTGCACATCCCAGCCTGGAAAATTCCTCCTCCCCAGGCAGTGCCAGCCTCGGCGCTTGGCAATTCCCAGTGCAACGGGACAGAGACCCCCTTTCCGGCCGGCAGCTCCCGCTTCCCAGTTTGCCTGCTTCCGAGGCCATCAGCACCGGCTCAGTCTCTCCGGATGCTTTAGTTTTCCCCCAGGTGCTTAATCACTCGTTACCCTTTGCTGATTAATTAATTCCAATTAATTTTGCAGTATCGTTTGGGGGGCAGGTGACCGTCGGCGCACGTGTTGCTCCAGGTGAGCTGGGAGTCCCTCAGCACAGCCAGTATATGTGTATATGTATATGTATATGTATATGTATATGTATATGTATATGTATATGTATATCTGTATATGCATATGTATATATATGTGTATATCTGTGTGTATATCTGTGTGTATATATGTGTGTCTGTGTATAAATAACATGCATATATGTATTTGCGGCTGTATTATATATACGTGAATATATATATGTATATGAAATATACACATATGAGTGTGTATACACATACACTATATATATATAGTGTGTGTATATAAAGTCTTTGTACTGTGTGCATAGTACTGTGCATATGTGCCTATATATCTGAAAAACATGCACATCTTCACCGTGTTTGCTGTATGTATAGCTTACATATATACACATATGTGTGTCAATATTTATGGAAACCTGTATATACATTATACATAAATATACTGAATATATATCAGTATATACACACAACATGTATATCATACACATATATGCTTGTGTGCATCTAAATATATATATATATAAATAAAAAATATGTACATATACACACACAGAAACCTATGTATACCTGTATTTCTACGCTGTATACACTGTATCACACACATAAAGTCGTGTGTTTTTGCCTATATATCTATATGGAAAGCTGCATATACCTATGTACAGTATATAAAGTGTATGTCCGTCATGGGCTGAGGCTGCTGCGCTCGGCAGGGACGTGTGTGCGGGACCAGGGGGAGCTGCCGTGAGGAAGAGGAAGGGGAGCAGCCGAGGAAGGCGAGTGACAGGGAGCGTGATGCCAACTTACCAGAGCGCCCCACTTTGATTAATTGCACTTTCCCTTTGATAAATGCTGCTCGGGAGCATAAAATATGCGCAGCGCTTGGCAAGTTCGCGCTGTGTGAAGAAACTCCACTGGCGGAACTGGAATTCCAGGGTGGGAACCAAGTGTCGCCCCGCGGTGCCTGGGAGCCTCCCTGCAATGGGAGAGCCTGGTGCCCCGTTAATACCCCTGCAAAAGCAGCCGGGTACAAAGCACTGTGATTGCCTGGGCTTCCCAGCACCGCGTTAATACAGTGGGAGCAACCCAGTGTGCCAGGGATGCAGTGAGCGTGCCGAGGATGCAGTGAGCGTGCCAGGGATGCACTGTGCACGCTGGCAAGATGCAGTGAGCGTGCAGGAGGAGGCAGTGAGCAGCACATCAAGGGATGCACTGTGCACACTGGCAGGATGCAGTGAGCGTGCAGGAGGAGTCAGTGGACGAGCCGGAGCTGCAGCGTGCATGCTGGGGATGCACTGTGCACACTGGCAAGATGCAGGGAGCGTGCTGAGGATGCAGTGAGCATGCTGGCAAGATGCAGTGGGCATGCAGAAGGAGAAAGTGAACAAGGCAGAGATGCAGTGAGCACGTCAAGGGATGCACTGTGCACACTGGCAGGATGCAGTGAGCGTGCAGGAGGAGGCAGTGAACAAGCCAGAGCTGCAGCGTGCCGAGGATGCACTGTACACGCTGCCAGGATGCAGTGAATGTGCAGGGGAGTGCAGTGAGTGTGCAGGGGCAGTGCAGTGAGCATTGCCAAGGATACACCACGTGCGCTGGCAGAAAGCAGTGGGCACGCAGGAGGAGGCAGTGAGTGCCTTGGGGACGCGCTGTGCACACTGGCAGGACGCAGTGAGCGTGCCGGAGGTGCACTGTGCTGGTTGGAAGGATGCAGTGAGCGTGTCAGGGTTTCACTGTGCACACTGGCAGGACGCAGTGAGCATCCCAGGGATGCAGCATGTGCACGGAGCAGCTTCCCTGGCTCCCCGTGAGCAGCTTGTGCTCATCCAGGCACCACCGGGCAGGCTCTGAGCTCCAGCATGGTCCCAGGTGAGCAGGGCTGGCTGCAGGAGGCTCCTGCAAGCGGGATGTCAGGCAGGTAGCAGCTCCTTCAGGCTGGCATTTTAGAGGAGAAAAAAGGAGGAAAACCTGGCCTGGATCCTGCCTCACTGCGAAGCTTTGCAACCCTCACACCGAAGCTCTGTGCATGCAGTTTCTTTTCCCTCTGTCCCTGCCAGGTCCCCAGCTGTGCAGGAAGGTGACACTGCCCCGTGGGGTCCCCACGCTGCACTGGGCCTGGCCACCCGTCTGCAGCTTCCTGGAAACTGCGTGTCACCCTCGAGCTCACATTGCTCTGTGAGTCTTTGTGAACTTGTAGATGGTTTAAAAATATATATTTAATACCTAGGAGGTCTCGTGTGCCAGGAGGTGCACGTTCATGTCACAGAATCGTTGCCGCCTAAGAGGGGTCCGCTCCGTGATGCCCCATCCCAAACATCAGTTTGGGTCAAGCCAACTTGCAGCCAGCATTAGAGTTTACCTAGTTACTAATTGATTAATACTCGTTAGACTGCAACTAACCCCCTACCACGCCTTGTCCCGCACTCTCCGAGCTGGGACACGCTCCAAGTTGGGAGCATGGGAGCAGAGCGCAGGGCGGCTGCAACTTTCCTCTTCCATTCCAGCTCCCGACCTGTTTTCAGCGCCGCTTTTCCCTGTCTCCTTTTGCTGGGCTCGGCAGGGCTGGCTGCACTTCCCAGCTGGAGCCGATTCCCTTGCTGGAGCTGGAGAGCCGGGGAGGAAGGGGTTAAACGTGGGGCTCCGGAGCCCTCGGAAAGGTGCAGAAAGCGGCTCCGGTTCCTCGGCACAGGCTGCTCCTGCACATAAGGCCCGTTGCATACGGAGCTATTGCACCTATAGCTGCAGCTCCTACAGGTTTTATATGGAGAAACACGTGTGCGTGGAGGATGGGACGTGCTGGAGCTAGAGCCCAAGGCAGGGACGGGCAGCGGGACGGGCAGTGCAGCCCTAAGGGCAGCCCCGCACCAGCCTTTCAACGGGATTCATGGAGAAATGATAGCAACAACAGCCAGGTCATCATTGACTTTTATTAAAGATACCCCAATCTCTCCAATTCCTGCGCTCCGGGAAAGCCCGGCCTTGGGGAAGGCTTAAACCTGCCCAGCTTAAATCCCGGCTCCTGCAAGGTGCCACGGTGCCCATTTAATGCCCAAATTCCAGCCAACCCCACAGATGGAGGGGCTGGAACCTCTCCCCAATCCTGTCCCTTCCCAGAGGACAACCAGAGCCCCTGGAATGGCAAGGGTTGTTTAAACACCGAGAGGTTCCAAAAATGATGTGTTTGGGGCTTGTTTTTTGGTTATTACCAGGAAGTTTGTGGGTTTGAGCCTTTGGAGAGCCGCGTTTCCCCACCGTGCGCTCTCCAACCAGCAGGGCCAGGAGGAGCCTCCGGCCTCAGCCGCAGGCAGAGAGCGGCAGCGGGGCCGGGACTGCAGGAGCTGCAGCGCTCAAGCCGTTGGGAAGTGCGGGAATGCCATCCCATGCCGAGATGCGGGAATGCCGTCCTATGTGTGGAATGGGAATGCCGCCCCATGCACGGAATGGGAACGCCACCCCATGCCTGGAATGGGAATTCTGTCCCATAATGCTGCCCCATGCCCAGAATGGGAATGCCACTCCATGCCCAGAATGGGAATGCTGCTCCATGCCCTCAATGGGAATGCTGCCCCATGCACGGAATGGGAATGCCGCCCCATGTGCATAACAGGAATGCCACCCCATGCCCAGAGTGGGAATGCCGCCCCATGCTGAGATGCAGGAATACCACCCCATGCCTGGAACGGGAATGCCGCTGCATGCCGGGAGTGGGAACGCCGCCCTGCACCAGGAGCAGTCAATGCAGCCGGCACCGCTGCCCCGCAGCCCGGGGACTGCCGGGATCCACATGGATGATCCTGCTGGCCAGAGGCACCCACGGGTGGTCCCCATGGGACCGGGGCTCCGTTGTCCCCCCACACTGGGCGCCGCCGGCCACGATTCCATTGGCGCCCGGGGCTGCTCTGCTCGCTCCCTCCCTGCTCCGCTCGCTCCCGCTCTCCGGAGCTGCCAAATCCGCCGGTTCCCGCTGTGACCTTGAGCTCGGGCTGCCCGGGGCTCTCTTAAAGGTGCCGCGGGGGCGGCGGGGCTGGGGGCTCCCCCTTTGCCCCCCGAGCCCTGCACGGCCAGGCCCTATTCCAGACCCAATTCCAGCCCCGGCCACCTTCCCCAGATCCATCAGCTGGAGGAGACCGCAATCAATAAGTGCCTCCGAGGCAAGTAATAAAACTTGGGAATTATGCAGGCCTCGTCGGCGCGCCGCAGTTAAGGTGCTGTTTAATTCATGGGGATGCTCCGGGGGAGCGGGGGGTGGATCTTAAATTAGGGAGAAGGGACCTGGGGCGCCTCTCCCGGCGTGTGACAGCGCTGCCTTGTGCAGGGACACAAACGGGACCCCAAAGGGACCCCCTGGATGGGCAGCGGCAGCTCCTGCTGCCCCAGGCACGGAGCGGGAGGCGGCAGGAGCTGCCTCGGTGCCGTTAATTCCATGTGGGCATTGGGAAAAGGGGGATACAGGCCGGGAGAGCCGCAGATCAGAGCAGCCCCATGAAGGAGGAACCCTTTGAGGCTCCCCCTTGCATTGCTAGAAACCTGGAGGGCTGAAGAGTGACCCCCAAAAAGGCAGCAAACGGCCCCAAAACGGCTCCGCGCAGCCATGGCCCCCAGCTGGAGCTGTTATCCCAGCGGAGAAGAGGTGCCCCTGCTCCTTGTTCCATGGGCATGGATGCTGGCATGGATGCTCCGCATGGGAAGCTGTGTCTGTGCCGGTGGGGACCGGTCCCTCTACGGCAGCGTGGGACCATCCCCTGCCTGCAGGGACGCTCGGGGACACCGGGCACAGAGCGGGAGGAGGAGGAGGAGGAGGGATGAAGCAGGCGGCAAGAGAAGGAGAAAAATGAGTTTTCCAGCGTGCCCCAGCGGCGTGGCCATTGATCGGGTGCAGGTTAGTGTGGAGCGGTGCCGAGCGCCTCGTTCCCGGCCGCCGGCTCACAATTATTGGAAAAAAACCCGCGCAGCTGCTGCAGCGAAATTAGTTATTGATCTCTTGTCTGGGTGACGAGCGCGGCTGCGGGGCCGCGCCGCCCGCGGCCAGCCCCGCAGCCCGGCGCCTCCCGCCTGCCCATCCCAGGGCTTTCTCCAAGCAGGAAATCGCCCGGAGCGGCTGGAGGCGCCTGGGAAGGTCCCCCCTCCTCCCCAGCACAGCACATGTGTCTGGCAATGAAGTGACGGGGACATCGGGGCCCCGCGCATCCTGCTGTGGGGATGGCGGCTCCAGCCGGAGCGGCACCGGCAGCGGGATGGGAAAGGCAGGGAGCCCTGAGCGGTGCCTCCTTGGCACAAGGAGGAATCTTGGGGTTTTGGGTCCTTTTATCTTGTAATTCCTGGTGGGAAGTGGGAACAACAGGCAGCACCCAAACTGATCCTTCTTTCCATCAAAACGGTTGGATCGGGGAAACACTCCAGTCCAGGGCAAAGCTGAGGTTGGCCCTCAAAGGATCCCCAAAATCTCATCATTGTTTCTAGATATTTTGTAATTAATTTTGCCTGTTTGTTTTTAGTATTTTTTGTTCCACAGCCGCAGGGTGTCCCTCGGTGGCAGGAGGTGGCCTGGGACCAGCACCAGGCTGGTTCGACCATAGGAACCATCTCCCCCCACCCAAAGTTTCCCCCCTAAAAGCGACTCCTCCACACGACCCCTTCCCGGGGCTGGTGTCAGAGAAAGGAAAATTCCTGCCCGGAGCTGCTCCCTGCCTGCCCTATTCCCAGGGAAAAGGCAGAGAGAGGACAGGACCTCAGCATGGTGCTGGAGCCGCCTCGGCCTGGCAGCCCCTATTCCCACAAAAGCCTGGGAACGGGAGGCCGCAGGATGCGGGCGGCAGCTCCCGCCCGGCCTGGGGGGTATTTGTTTAGCCCCCCGGGAGAGGCGGAAGGGGGAGAGGAGGGCGAATTTCAAAGCTTTCCGTCCTGTGTTCACTCTCGGCGGCGCCACGCGCATTCCCGGCGGCCGGCGCTCCGGGGGGTCCGCGGGCGCCCCCGGCACGGCTCCGGTTACAGCGGCTGCCCCGGCAGGAATTCGCCCTGGTGGGACGTGAATCCCCCGCCGGGGAGGGAAGCGGGAGCTGGCGGAGGGGGGACATGGAAGGGAGGCGACGGGGGGCTGGGAAGCGGGGGCAGCTTCCCGGCTCGGTGCTTCCCGGAGGTGGGAGCGGCCAGGGTGAGCGCTGGGATCACACGTCCCTCTCCGCGGGGGGTCCTCCGGGCTGTTTGGGTGCAAAAATGCACCAAAAGGGGCTGTTTTCCCTCCTGGTTCCTGAGCACGGGCGGGAGGGCTCGTGCAAAGCAGCTGGCATCGTCCTGAGCAACGCGGGGCTGACCAGGCACACGCCAAAATGGGCGAATTTCCACCCAAAAGGCGGAATGGGGCTCCGCTTCCAGGGGCAGCTCCACTTGAGAAAATCGCCATCTGCTCGCGGACAATCCGCACCCAAAGGGAAAGGTGGGATGAAAACGGTTAGGGCAGGAGCTGGGCATCCCTGGCGCCGAGGACGGGACGCTCTGCGTTGCCTCCTGCACGTGCTCCGGGCCGACCACGCAGGCGGTTTGGGTGAATTTGGCAGGAATACCGAGCCTCGCCGTTCCCCTTCCACCTCTCTCATTTTCTAGTTCCTCCCGCTTCCAGCTGCGCTCGAAACACCACGGAAGCAGATGCTTCAGCGCAGCCCTTCAGAGCCCTGCAAGAAACCAGACGTGACAACAAACGCAGCCAGGAGGCCCTGGGCATCAACGGGGAGCCCCTCTTCCCAATTGCAATCGGGAGAGGGATAAATCCTGCCTGCCAAGGGTCCCCTCTCCCCGCTGCTGCACCCCACGGGAGCCCGTGGGAGGGGGTAGGTGACACCACAGCAGCCTCTTCTCCCTCCAGCACGCGGGACACTCAATGGAACGGCCGTGGCCAACGTGGCCCCTTGGTCGCGGCTCGCACGTCCGCGTGCTCCCGTGGAGCGGAGCGCGGCCACGGCGCCTCCCGCACAACCCCGGTCCCGCCGGAGCCCCGCGGCTCCGCTCCGACCTCCCCCTGGACAAACCACCCCCGCATTGAAACCCGTCCCCGGGGGGACGAGCAAATCCAGGCAGGAGGAGGAGGAGGAGGAGGAGGAAGGAGGGGAGGCAGCAGACGAGGCGGCGGGCAGGCGCAAAGCTGTTGCCCGGGCTCCGCGCTCGGCTGTCAGCCGGCGCTGATTAACGGGCTGCCTTCCAGCTCGGAGCCGGCTGCGCGGCTGGCAGGAGCCGCGGGCCCCCCGGCTTCCTGCCGGAGGAGGCGCTTGCCGAAAGGTTACATTTGCACAACGTGCCGCTGGAAACGCCGCCGCCGTGCCAGGGGTTGCGCGGGCGGCTCCGGCGGCCGCGCCGCCGTAATGGAAAAAACCCTCCGGGGGCCGCGCCGGGAAATATCAAGTTACGAGGCCGGAGTCGCAGGACGGAGCGATGGGGACGGGAGCGGGGAGCTGGAGATGGAGGGGGGCCCTTAAATGTAGGCAAAGGGGGACAAAAATGTGGTCGCCGTCTGGTGCCGCGCGCCCCAGCATTCCTGGGAGCCTCCCGGGTTCCTGCCGGGAGGGAATTAAGGCTGAAAATGGGAAATTTCCAAACGTGGCTGGGCAAATTCCTCCCCGCAGGCTGGGGCACTGGGATCCGTGGTGCTGGGTGCAGGCGGGGCCCTGCCCACCTCTCATCCCATGTTTTCCCAGCCTTGCTCCCCCACACACATGGGGCTGGGGATGCCGCTGTGTGCCCGGGAAACCAGGTGTCCCGTGGGAATTCCGTGCCCCTCGGAGCAGCTCTGCCCTTCCAGGCCATGGTCCCTCTCACACACAGACCCCCGGTCCCATCGCGCTGCCCCAGGCTGGGCTGGAGCTGCCTCAACGTGGGAGCATTTCCTTGGCGCAGACACTCGGAGCAACCAAATATCCCTGTTCCCTCCGGCAGGGCCACTTCCAAAGGCTCTAGCAGTGCAGGATGCACAGGGACCCTCCACTCTTCCCCAAGGAAAGGACTGGCTGTCCCCTCCATCAGGCCAAGATGGGGCAGGCTCAGCAGGGACATCCGTAGGGGACACGGAGCCGTTTTTGCCCCCCAGCCGCAGGGAATGGTCCGGCCAGGCCGGCTGCTCCCGGGACAGGGAGGCCGCTCGCTCCGCCGTGCAGGAGCTGCCCTTTCCCTTTCTGTCTCCTCCATTTCCTCGGTTTCCAGATTTTTTTTTCCCTCAGGGAGCCCCTAACCTCATCCCGGGAGGATTCGTGTCTCCAGGGCCCTGGTGGGAGTGGGATGGCAGAGGCCCTGGATGGGCTGCTCCTCGCGGTGCACAGCCCAATGGGGCTGTTCCTAGTGGGTTTTCACCCAAATTTTCAGCCCTCCTTGGGTTGTTCTCCTGCTCTGGTGCATCCAGCATCCCCTGCATCCAGCGGGGCTTGGACCACGGCTCCACGATGCCCCAGGGACCCCACGGGGACCCAAAGCTCCTTCCCCAAGATTCCAGCCCTGCAGGTCATGGCACTCCGGGGGCTTTGGGAGCCTGGTTCAGGGAACAGAGAGAAGCTCATAAAATGAAGTGCATCGTCCTAGTGGTGCATGGGGAACCGTCCCTGTCTGTGACACCCACAACCTGCAGCAGGGAACCCCCGGAAAGAAAATGCTCCTTCCTCGTCCTTTGCCCTGTGCATTTCTATGGCGATACCCTGGTTGTGCTGGGGAATGAAATCAGTGTCTTCCCTGAGACCCATCACGTTGGGGTCTGGGGAAATCATATTGTGCAACGGGTGGCATTGATATGAATGCAAAGCGAGGACTAGCTGAGCTTCATTCCTGCCATCAGCTTAGGGGTGACCATCAACAAGCTGCTTCCCTTCCCCGTGCCTGGCTTCCCTCTCCTCTCCTGCCCGGCCCAATGTGCATGAACCCCCCCATATGTCCTTGGGCCACCAGCAGCACCCAGTAGCCTGGAGCCCAAATCCCAAAGCAGCTGCAGTCACATCCATTGGAAACAGCTCCTTGGCACCAACTTTCCATCGAGGTGGGGAGGTGCTCGCCCTGGCTCTCCAGGTCTCGGGGAGAGGAGAAACCCTCCAAGGAGAAGGATGCTGGGGTGACACCAAGGCCTGACATGAGCAGCTCTTGCTGCTCCTGGCTGTTTGAAGGCAGCAAACCCGGCTGCTCCAGGCAAATTCCCACCCCAAGGGCCCAGCTCTGCGGAGGATCCCCATTAAGGCTCTTCCCTGCCTTTTCCCAAACAAGGTTTCCAACCGTAACAAAAGCCATGGAGCCCACGGAGCGCTCGCTCACGGACAGCGGAGATCTGGCTGCTTGCATGGGCTTGGCTTTGCTCCGCGTTTCCAGCTGCTAAATTGCATTATAGACAGTTAAAAATACATCGCATACTTTCCTAATGCGACTTCTCCGCGGTGAGCGAGTGGCACGGCCGGGACCCAAAACCGGGGGCTGCCTGGACCCCGTAACCCTCCAAATCCGTCTGTGCCAGGCAGCTCTGCAGCCACGGCCACCGCAGGGCGGCCGAAGGGCTTTGCCACCTCCTGCCTCCCCTTCCCTGGCTGTCAAACAGGTTTTGGGGACTCTTCCTAGGCAGGAGCGCCGGCCTGAAGCAATCTGCTGGAGCGGGAAAGCTATTCCGCAGGGCGGGATTGCAAGTGGCCGCATGGATCCCCGGAGCTGGGGGCCTGCCGGGGCTTGCAGGGCTCAGCCCCACGGCGCAGCCCAGGCTCGGGGCGTGCTGCCTGCGCCCCCCGTTCGGCTGTGGGTGGACGGCTGCGAAGCCGCCTCCCGCCGCTCTGCCGCATGGCTCCATCGGCAGGATGCCGACTGGCTCCAGGAGGGATCCTTCCCCCGGCAAAAGCGCCCCAGGGGCTGCTCCCTGCGGAGCTGCCAGCTCGCCAGGGTGCCCTGGAGGGGCAGGGAGCCGGCGAGGAGGCCAGTGCCCAGGGCAGAGCCCGGGATCGCCCACATCCCTAACCAAGAGTGGCTCCTGCTGTGCCCCGATCCCATGGCTGTGCCCCGATCCCGTGGCCGTGCCCACCCCAGACCCCTGGAGCCGCAGGGCACCCCATGCCCCGGCCGACGGCTCCGGCATCTGGGAAAGCCGGAGCGCAGCGGGAAGAGGGCCGGGGCGAGGAAGGAGTTAAGCCCCCAGCACGGGCAGCCCCCCTCCTCTCGCTTCCCTGCTAACTTTGGGAGGAAGGGAATAGCAGCAAGGTAGGAGAGGAGGAAGGAGGGAGAGAGGAGACAGATGAGAGGAGGAGAGAGAGGGAGAGAGGAACAGACGGCGGAGAGGGAGAGCGCGTGGGGGGGAGATGCTGACGCTTCGCCTCGCTCTCTGCAAGAGACACATAGAGAGGAGCAAGGCAAGAAAAAAAATAAAGGAAAAGGAGGGGGAAAAAAAAAGAGGCAGAGAGCGAGGGAACATGGGAGAGGGAGAAGGAAGGAGCCCGAGCGAGGGAGCATGTGTGAAAGTCAGAGTGAGAGAAGGGGCCTCTTTGATTCCCGGTGCCTCATACCAGACAGTGTCTAGACTGCAGCAATTATTGTCAGCGCAGAACACCCAGGCGCTGCCATCGCGCCTGAAAGGGAGCTTAACAAAGCGCGGGCGAGCGGGGGGAAGCGCAGCCTGCCCGCCCAGCGCCCGGCGCCCGCGGCGCCCATGCGGGGGCACGCGGCGGGAACAGGAGCGGGCCCACGGGCACCTCGCTCCTGGAAGCTTCCCCATCCCGGAGGGAAGGCTCTCGAGCTCCGTTGGGTTGGAGGGGGTGAATGGAGGGCGCTCCTGCAAAGCTGGGGTGGGAATAAAGTGCTGCCTCTTGGGCAGACAGGGTGCCAGGCCTGGTGCCCTCTGAGGGGCTTTGCTGCCTTTGGAGGTCTGGGACAGGATCAAGCTTCCCAAGAAGGAATTAAAGGAGGTTGTGAGCAGGGGTCACAGGATGCCAGACCCCAAGGCATCCCCGGCTCCACAGCTTCATCCTGGACACGTAGGTGCAAGGAGCCGGGCGAGCTATAGGGCCAAAGAGACCTTCCTCACCGTGCCATCCCTGCCGGGGAACAGCAACCGGTCCCTTAAGCTGCAGGAGCACGGCTCAGGTTTAATTAGCACTGTTAATGATGAGAACGGAGGCGCCAGGGAATACCCAGCGGGTCGGCCGTGTTTTCCCGCCGAGCGATCCCGGAGCGGGTGGCCGATGTCTCCACGCTGGGGCTGGGGACGTCGCTTGGGGGCACCGGGGCGCTCAGCAAGTCCCACCCGGAGCCTCGGAGCAGAGTCGGAAGGTTTTGTTGTGGCAGCCCCAACGGACTGAACTCTCTGCCAGGGCAGGATGCAATTTGAGAGGTGCCAAATCCCTGCTGCAAACCGCAGCCATCGCAGCTGGGTTTTCTTCATTGTCACCTGCCTGTATGTGGGACAAAGAAGCCTTCTCGGACCAGAGACAAAAGGCAAATTTACCAAATTTACCAACCCGCATATAGATTTACCACCCTCAAGTAAATGGAGGACTTCTCCTTTGAGCCCATAGCACTGATGCTGCCGGGTGGGATCCTCATGCAGGATCTGGCTGCTGCCAACCAGAGGAGACAACAGTAGGAGTCCTATAAAGGGCTGTAACGGGGAAATGTGGAGATGCTCGAACCCCATGCGCTTTATTTTCACCATCCATGGTTAAAAGAAAATAACAATAACCATGCATAACCAATAATAGTAACCATAATAACCAATAATAAAGACTAATCATGAAATATGGTTATTTTATGGTTTAAACAACCAGCGTTTCTGCTGCAGATGCGCTGTTTCCCAGCGCGGGGCTCCCGTGTGAGGCGCCAAGCGCCGCTCTGCCCTCTGGTCTCCTGGTCTCCTCCCGTCGGGACGCGCGGCGCTGCCAGGCTCCGGCGCCAGCTCCCCCGGCCTCCACCGAGCCGCCCGTCGGCATGACTCGGTGCCCGGCCGCAGGCAGCTCCCGCGCTCGGGGACGCAGCCTCCAGCCCCTTTGCTCTCTGTGCGCCACGTGCGTGGCCCCGGCAGGGCTTCATCAGCCGCCCCCGAGCACAGGGAGCCTCATTGTGCGACGCTCCGGAGCCGCTGGAAAGCGGGACGCCGCCCCGGGGGTCCCTGCGGCAGCGCCAGCGCCGGAGCAGCCCTCTCCATCCCTGCATGAATCACTTGTTCCCCGAACTATTGCACAACGCCGCGCCAGCGACTCCACCGTCCCTTCTGTTGGTCGTTCAAGGACAACACGAGGAAGACAACTGAGGAGGGACGAGGGAAGAGCACTGGGAGCCTCCAGCGCTTGTCCTAGCCCGGGGGGGTCCACACGGACTCGGCAAGTTGGGGGCCTCTCGGCCAGAGCAGCTCCGGGGCTGCCGTGCCCAGCGCGGCTTAAATAGGTCAAGCCTAGAAGAGCGGCAGAAGGAAGCTCAGAGAAGGAGGATTTTTACCCAGGAAGACAAGACGAAAGGACCCAGGGCTTGTAACGCTTCACGCTGATGTTCCGGCAGTGACAGGCCCTGAGTTTCCAAGCAAGTGTGGGTGCTACCACAACATAAACACGGGCTCTGCAGGGATGTTGGCGGTTTTTCCACCTGGAGAGCATGGCCCAAAGTGCTTGGGAGTCACGGGCTGCTTGGTGCCAACCTTGCCCGACCCTGGGCAGGGCCAGGGGCACCCAGGACCTGCCGCGTGGACTGCCAGGGCTGTGAAGGCGACGGCTCTTCCTGCATCTCCGCAGGGCTCCGGAGTCGGGCACTGGTGCCCCAAGGAGCTGCCAGGCTTTGAAGCGACCGATCTCAGCCCAAACACCTGGCAATGCGATGCAAATGCCACCGGGACACCCCGGCGGCACCACGCCAGGCTCCCACCTCATCCCTGTCAAGGCATGAAAGACCCAAGGCCTCCCTTTCTCCTCCCCACGCTCTCCAAGACATGGAGCCCTTCCCTCCTTCCAACGGCCTGCCTGGTTTTCCAGACCCATTCGGGGGCTCCTTTCCCCCCAGTACCCAGCGAGGCCTGAGGAGCCGGAGCACCGGGCACGTCCCTCCCGCCAGGGCCCATCCAGCCCTGCATCCAAAGCCGGGAAGCGTGGGGAGAGGCAGGATGCGGGCAGAGCCAGCCCGGTGCCGCTCTCCTGCGCCCACCGGGCGCCCCGGGGCCTCCCACGTCCCCACCGGCGGCCGCTCTGCCAGGCCCGCCATGCTCCCCCCGCCACCACCGCTCCCTTTTATATCCTTTCTCCTCTCCTTCCCTTGCTTTCTTCTTCCCGGGTTAAAAATAATCAAGTTTCTGGGAAGCAGCAGCTCCCGCTGCGCTGGCCTCCGTGCCCCGGGCCCGGCCGCGGAGCCGGGCGCCGGCCAGGGCTGCGGCCCCTCCTCTGCGCGGCCTCCCTCCTCCTCCCCACCCCCTGCCGCCATCTCGCTAACATGCCGGCCTCCGCTCGCCACCTCAGCTGGAAAGGAATTTAACCGTTGCGGGGCCGAGCGCGGAGCCGGGGCCGCCCCCGGGCTGAGGCCGTGAGGCCGCGGGAGCGTCATGGAGGGGCGTCCTGGAGGGACATTGTGGAGGGACATCATGAAGGGGCAACATGGAGGGGCGTCATGGAGGGGCATTGTGGAGGGACATCATGAAGGGGCAACATGGAGGGATGTCGTGAAGGGGCATGTCGTGCAGGGGCATCGTGGAGGGACATGATGGAGGGGCATCATGGAGGGACATCATGGAGGGGCAACATGGAGGGGCAACATGGAGGGATGTCGTGGAGGGGCATCATGGAGGGACATCGTGGAGGGACACGGCCCTGTGCACCCTGCAACACAACATGGGTCTCGGACGAAGGCGGGAACCCCTCCGGGCATGCGGGGTGTTCAGGTCCGTGCGGGCACCCACAGTTATCCCACTCCCAGATTATCCCAGGAAGCCTGTGGTGCAGGGAAGAACCCCCAATGCATGTCGCAACGTGTTCCTGCTCCTGGGAAAGCTCCTTCGAATCTGGCTGCAGCAGATGGATTTGGAGGCCAGGAAGAGCCCCAGACCCGGCCATGGGACAAGCTGTCCCTCAGGAGATGGGGCTGTGGCACAGGACACGGGGCAGGACCTGGAGCAGCCCCCATGGCGCTGGGGAGGACGGTGCCACCCATCCCCGCCGCCCTGTGCGGTAGCTCCGCTCTCAGTCCCAGAAGGGTTGAGGTTGGAAGGGACCTCTGGAGACCATCCAGTCCAGCCCCCTGCTCCAGCAGAGACACGCACAGCACAGGGCAGCATCCAGGTGGGTTGGGAAGATCTCCGGAGCACCTCCAGACCCCCGGCTCCACCTCAGCTCGTGGTGCCGCTGCCGGAGCCAGGAGCGGCTCCGCCGGGCACTGCAGAGCCCGACGCGCTGCCGACATCCACGGCAGCTGAAGAGGCTGCGGGCGGGAGGTCCGTGCGGAGCCCGTGCCCGGCGCGGAGCCCGCGGCACCACGCGGCACCTCCCGTGACGCACCTGGGGCACAGAGCGAAACAGCTCTTTTCCTGGCGCCTCACACAGCGGGAGGAGGACTCGGAGCCGGATGCGGGCAGGGGAGCAAGGAGAAACCCTGCTGAGCATGAGGCCGGGACCAGGTGTCCCCCTCACTCCCAGAGTCCCTGTTTGGGACAGGGAAATGCGTGTCCGGGAGCGAAGCACCAGGAAATGCTGCCCGAGCCAAGCGGGATGAGGAGCAGGATGTGCGCGGGGGGCAGACACCGGGTGCCGCCAGGGCCGCTTCCCTGGGGCCCATCCTGTCACCCCAGCACCGCTGTCCCCGCAGCCGGCACCGCTGCTCCCGCCGGCACGGAAAAGCTGACTTCTCCCTGTGTTTTTCCAGCACACGCTTGATGGCGGCAGGGAGAGGTTTGGGGAGGAGAGTTCGGACACGGGCTGGGCTTTCTGCTTCTCTTCCTGCCTCTGCCTCAGAGCGGCTGTTTTAGCACTGGAAGGGGCAAGGAGAGGGGGAAGGAATCAGAGGAGAGCAGAAAAGGATGGAGAAATTACTATTTTTCCCACTAAGACACCACCAACAGCTAATGCTTTGTTTTCCCCTCATTCCCCCTGGCTTTGGTAGGAGTTCCCATGGCTGCTCTCCACATCACGACTCCCATCCCCTTTTCCCAATCCGCGTGCTCCTGTCCCCATCCATGGGGTCTCCAGCCCATGCAGAGCTCCGATGCACAGAGCCCTTGCAAGACCCAATGGAGAAACAACCCGCTCCAGCGCACAGACATCTGCACCCGAGGCGAGCAGCAGTGCCCAGCCTACAACAAGAGACGAAGGGTCAAGCGAATAAACCCTCAGCCCCGCCAAAACACATTAAAAATCATGGCAGGACCCCAGCGATCAAGGATGCCCCCAGTCTCATCAATCTTGGTGGCATCTCGGCCTTGAGGGCACACGGGAAGCTGAGTCACGCCGATGCCTCGAGCCAACGGGACCCTCTTTTCTCCCTCCTGTTTTGCACCGCCATTAACAAACGTTAATTGAGGTCCCAGAGGTGCCCAACACCCCACGCTGCCGCATGTGGCATGGGGTGGGTTTGCAGAGGGAGGATTTTTTCCCAGTGAGACCTGGGCATGGGGTGGGAAGGGTTCCAACCAAGCCTCCGCATGCGGAATTACTTTCCCCACAGGAAGAGAAGTGACAAGGAGATGGACCCAGCATTGCTCCATCATGTCCAGTAAACTCAAAGCTGGCTCAATTGCCTCCTTGCTGTGGTGTGGGACAACAGGGACACTCACTGCCCAGTGCAGTGCGAGATGTCCACCTGCCTTGGGGCAAGGACCAGGAGGTCTCCACCTTCTGCAACCCCTCTAGCCCCGTGCTCCCCAATTCTCCCATTCCCCAACGTGCGTCCACCCCCATGACAAACAGCATCCAGGCTTTCCCCATCCCACATTGCCAAAGGATGTGGGTTGAGACTTGCCTGGTTCACGGACCACTGGGATGGAGCAAACATCCATGACCTGCAGCTGCATGTCCTGGATACAAGCGAGACCATCCCACCTTACTTAGGGAAGATGCTTGGTGGAGAAGACCCCATTATGCAGATAGCTCTGACCCTGACCCCTGGACTTCCATTCACAGACCAAATACAACTGGACTTCTTTAGCACTCCCATGCTAAAACCCTTGAGAAGATGAGGAGCAAAATCTCAAGGGCTGTAGGATGTTCTGCTTTTCCATGTCTCCGTGTACACAGGGATATCACGCTGCTGGTCAGCAAAGCACAAGGACACGCTTCCAGGGAAGAGAAAGCTCCAAACCTTGGGAAGGAGAAATGAGGGCGCAGGACTGTAGTTCAGTGTGAGGAGCAGGAGATCCTCCTAGTGATATCTCCTCAGAAATATCACAATCGAAATCTCAATATCTCACCAACAAAGCAAGAACTTCCTTCTCCTTCCACTTCTCCTTCCACATCTGCCTCCATTCCCTGGAAAACATGGGTTGTCTTTCCATGGTCAACTCCATCCATGGAGGTACCAGCTTTGGGCTCTAAGGAGGACTTGGTACCGTGCTCCACGTGCTCCATCTCTGACACACTTCTAAGAGCTGAGGGAGCTCATGATTGTCTGTTTTTAGTGGAATAGCAAATTTACCAAAAAATGGGAGATTCAGAAAGGATGAAACATTCAGAAATTGAGGATGAAGTTAAAAAATCGCTTGGAATGAAAAAAAAAAAAGTGTGTTGGGGAGGGGTGAAGGTTTTGAAGATGTCAAAACATCTCCTTCCATTGCTCATATGAGGAATTGTTTTATTTGGGCATTTTCTAGAACCTTTTGAATTCAAAACAAATCCTTTTTTTTCTTTTTCTTTTTTCTTCAGTTCAGCAAATGATCTCAATGTGAAAGAAGAGGTCTGAAAAAATAAGTTAAGCAACCCCCTAACTAAACAAAACAAAACATTTCAGGCCAAATCAAACATTCTGGGTTGATCTGAAAAAAAAAAAAATATTTGTACTGGTATGGAGTATTTTGGCTTTTTCCTTTTTTTTCTTCATTTTGCCAGAACCTCTTGCCTAAATCCCTGCTTCAGACTGACCTAGTCCATTTTTCAGGCCCTTGATGTTCTCTTTGGGCATCAGTCAACGCTTCTCCATTCATTTATCCATCCATGCTCTAGGTGTCCCTGCTTGAGCAGGACGTTTGGACTAGATGATCTCTAGAGGTCCCTTCCAACCTCAACCATTTTGTGATTCTCTGATTTTCCCAGCAATGACGGCCCTCCATCGATGGACTAGATGCACTGTCCCGACTGTCTCCTCCAGGAGAGATGAGCACACCAGTTCATGGAGCTCATGGAGCCCTGAGCCTCCCTGTTCCTCCTTTAGAGGACCCTTGGTGACCTCAAAACCCTGGTTAACAGATAATACTTAAGCTTTTTTCCTCCAGTTTTGGATCATCTCCAATATAGCCCCCACCAACACTGGAGGAACCTCTTCTGGGAATTTCTCCTGTTGAGATTCGCTCTCCAACTGGGCGCAACCTCCCCCTTCCCGCTATCCAGAGCCCGGATCTCTGCACCCTTCTATGGGACCATTAAAGCCAATGCCAAGGGTCACCTCCCTAGCATCTCCATCTTCCCAAGAAGATGAAAATGGGTCAGCACCCAAAAAAGGGAGGTTCCCACCACCCAAAAAAGGGAGGTTTCCACCACGGCGAGAGGAGGGTTGGATGCGGAGCGGGAAGGAGAGGGCAGGGACAGACAAAGAGAGGCGGTTGCAGCCCCGCTCCGCAGAGCCCATGGGCACCAGGGCTGTGTCCCCCGACCCAAGGCGAAGAGGAGCAACCCTGGGAACGCGGCGGCCGAGGAGAGGCTCAAAGCCGGCACCGACCCGCGGCACCGCATTGTGCTTCGTTATCGCTGCTTAGACCGGAGCCGGCAGAGGCGGCTCGGAGCAAAGCAGAAATATATCAGCAATTAAAGATATGTCGTGTCAAAAAAACTCTAAACTGATTAAAGTTGAAGGCTCCGTTTTCTTCTTTTCATCAGAGAACGGAATCAAAACCTGCCTGGAAAGACGCGCTCCCCCCGTTCCCAGCGCTCCGAAGGCAGTGCCTGCATCCGTCCTGCTGTGTCCCTGCATTTTAATTACCACCTTATTAATATTCATGAGGCTGGGCACTCAAGGGGGATTGCAGTCTGTCATTCTCTCTCCTCTCCCCCCACCTCTCTCCCTCTCTCTGAATCTGTTTTTCCTCTCCCCTTCCCGACGGTTGGCGTGCGGCGCATCCGCACGCACCCGCGGGGCGCAGCGCAAGGTGCCCGGGGTGCCAGGTGGGCATGCGGGGACCCCTGCGCCCAGGGACACAGCCCAGGGACCCCGAGCCCCGCTCTGGGTTGGAGCCAGCACCAACGCACCCGTGGGACTCGCAGGCAGCCGGGATGGGTGCCCTGTGCCAGGCGGGAGAGGTGGCCCGTGCGCACGGGGGCTGCACGGGACGCACGTGCAGCGGGCACCATCGCGCCGTGGCCGGCAATGGCAGCGCTGGGTGCCGTTCCCATCGGCATGTGCCATCGGGTGGTGACACAAAAGCCACGCGCGGGTGGCTCGGGATGGACCGGCGGGAGCGGGCGGACGCGGCGCCATCAGTCCGTCTCCTCTGCCACGCGCTCCAGAGGAAGGAGCCGAGCTCCCGCCTTGCCCAGGGATGGGCACCCCCGGACCCAGGCTCTCCAAGCAGCCGTTGAAGCCCCCCATGACTCTGCTGCCCAAGGGGCTGCCTTGGTGGAACCACGGGGTGAAGCTGGACCCGGTGGTCTTGGGTGCACCTTGCAAGAGGGTTGAACCCCCTGGTGATGCCCAGGGTACTGCTGCGTGGGCAAGTTTGGTCTAAGCCCTTCACTTTGATATGGGCCAATCCCCCAATGGCTCCACGCTGCTCATAGCCACCGCCACAGAGCATTCCACAGAATCACAGAATCTTAGAGGTTGGGAGGGACCTCTAGAGATCATCTAGTCCAACCTTCCCGCTCAAGCAGGCACACCTAGAGCATGTGGCACAGAGTGGCATCCAGGCGGGTTTTGAAGACCTCCAGAGAAGGCCCCATGCAACATAGCCCTATGCTCCACAACCAAAGCAAGGCCCCAGCTCTCACCACCACCTTCCTTCTTAGCTCGCAACACCCCAAAAGCTCCATCAAGAGCGGAAAGAGCCGTCGGGGATGGATGCAGCAGCCCGGAGCGCTGCCATCGCCGTCCTCGCGCCCCCTGCGCCAACCACCTGCAAGGAACCTGCCGAGAGCCACTCCAACGCCGCGGCTCCCCGACGCCCCACTTGCTCAGCTCCACAAATATTTGAATTAAGGTCCCCTGGGGAGTCGCAGTCGCAGAGTAACTGATTTCTCCTCCTTCATTATATCTCTGTGTAATTTACCGAGGGACGGCGGCGTGTGCCTCCGTGAGAGCGAATTCCCAGCAGGACTCCCGAGAGCTCACAAATCAGGCAAAGGCAAAGGCATTAGAATATGAAAGGTGAGGCTGGCGCTGGCAGAGGAGCCTCGCCGAGACTCGGTGCTCGCTCTCTCCCCGGCTCCGGCGGCCCGGAATTCTATTTTATTCCCAGCCGCTGCCTCCGGCGGGTTGTGCTCTGGTGTGAGCACCGAGGTGCTGGTGGGGATGGCCCATGGGGCTCTGTCCCCTGCTCTGTGCTTGGCAAGTGCCCCGGTGCTCTTAGCTACATGGAACAGAGAGGGTTGACTCCTTCTTGGGGCTATCTCAAGAGCCTGAGATGTCCAGAGCCCAATGTGACCTCATGGGGCAGAGCCCGGTAGGTTTCCAAGCAAGACGGTGTCACCTGCCAAAGATCTCTGAGAACCAACTTCATTCACCCAGAGAAGGAGCCCGTGCCTCAGTTTCCACATCTGCAAAGGGAATAATCAACCCTTCCATGTGCTAGTTTAGGACACCCAGTATTTGAGATGGTCTTTAAGAGCCTGCCCCTATTGTGGATGTCTCTGCCCAAGTGGCATCTGTGCCAAGGAAGAGCCAGACGACAAGCTTACCAGCATGTTTCAATAGAGAGAAAATAGGTAAGAAATTAGAAAGGAAATAGAAACAGAAATTTAATAGTCACCAAGGGAAACAGAGGAAAGGAGGGGGGGAATCAAGGAATTTGGGCGAAGACGATGCAGCTTGGCTAGGACTGCAGTTCAGCAAAGCACCCTGCGAGGCGGCCGCTCTTCAGTGGCCCCACCTCAGGGCAAACCAAAGCACCCAGGGGTGTCGGGGTGGGAACCATCACCCTGAGAGCACGAGGAAATTCCTGGGGGAAGCAGGAATCTGGAAGCAACGGTGCCCAAGTGCCACCCATAGCATCTACGGGCTCGGCTGGTGCTGTCACCCACCGAGCCACCCAGCGCCGGCCACCGCGGGGGACCCGGCATCGGAGCCTGCAAGCCCCGTGTTCCACATAGGTCGCAAACAGCGGAGGGCAACATTTTGCTTCCCGCAAACCCAGAGAAAAAGGGATTTTTCCTGAGAGCCGCGGCGTACAGGCAACCTGTAATGGAGATTTGGGAGAACCGCGCGCTCGCTCTTCCTCCTCCTCCGTGAAGACAAAGGCTTGGCAGCCCATGCGGCTGCTTCGCGGCGGTTCGCGTTGGGATCCTGCGCGGGAGCCGGGTACACGCAGCCCAGCCTCCCCTGTGCCCCTCTGGAGCAGTGGGAAGCCTGCCCTTCCCTCGGATTTCTCAACTCCTTGGAGCCTCCGGGCTGCCGCCCCACGGGGGCTGGCTTGCAGAGCAGAGGCTGCGGAGCCGCTAACAAAGAGCCTCTTTCTCCCCAGCGCTCGCCGGGCGCCGCAGCTAACGGGAACAAAACGGAGCCCCCGGGAAGGCAGCTCCAACGCCGGCCCCTCCGCAGCGCTCCCCATGTCCCCCCCTGCGCCGCCGGGTTGCAACGGCGAGCGCTGCGCTTGCGGGGGGACCCTTGGAGGGGACATTTCCCCCGTCCCCAAGCTCGTGCTCGGGCACAAGCAGCAAGCGCCGGGTTGTGACCAGCCGTGTGCGGGAAGGAGCGGCGGAGGGAGCCCCGGGGGGCAGCGAGGCGGGGGGCGCGCGCCACATGGAACGGGGCAAAGTTCCCCGCGGCGTTCGTTGGGACGCGGGGCTTTGGAAAGGATTCGCCGACAGCTTGGAGGAGGAGGAGAGGGCCGGGAGCGGCAGCGTTCAGCAGAAAGGAATGTCCTGATGGGCCGGCAGCCTGAACGCCGGCCAGGACCCCCCCTCCTCTCCGAGGCTGTTTAAAAGCCCCGGCCCTCTCCAAGCCCTTTAATTGGCGCTTTAAAAAACTTCCTTGTTCCTTGACGCGCCGAGGGTTGCGTTTCATGCCCAAAATGACTCAATTCCCCCTTCTCCCCCCCGCAATTCCTGCTGCCCTCCCCATGCAAAAAGCGCCTTTGAACCATGAGCGGCGAGGCAGGCGGCGCGGCCCCCTCCCCGGCAGCCCCCGGCGCGGAGCTGCTCGCCCCTAATAATCCCCAGCCCAGCTGCCTCCCGCTCCCTTCGCCCTCCTCCTCCTCCTCCTCCCTGCCTCGCTCGCTCCCTCGCTCGCTCTCCTCCCCCTTCCTCCCCCTTTCCATAACTCAAAAGCTTGTCAGGCTGGTTCCAGACTGCTGGCGCCAGGCTTCACTCCAGGAAAAAAAAATAAAGCAAAAGAGAAAGGCATGCAAGGCAAAACAGCCCCGCCACATGAGCACACATCAAACCAGCCCTTTATCTCCCCGGAATGCTCTCGCCGGCTCCGGGCCCCGCTCCCGCGCGCGGGAACGCGCCTCTGTGTCCCCCCCTTTCTCCCGCGCCCGCCCGTCGCCCCGCCGCGGCGGCGCGGGGCTGCGAGCGCGCCCGGCGCGCCCGGGGAAAGCGAGCGAGCGAACGCGAGATGTTTTATTTAGCAGCCCATCAATTATTCACAGGCTCGTGGCGAGGAAGGGGTGGGGAGAGGAGCCGGGCGCGGAGTGGGTTTTTTACCCCCGTGAGCAGCAGGAGCGGCCGATTCGGGGCTCTGGAGCCCCCAAAACCTCCTGCAAAACCAGCCGTGTGGGCTCAGCACCCATGGGGAAGCGCAGGAGCTCGTGGAGGCTGGAGGCCTCCCCGGGAGCTGCTCCTGAAGGTCTCTCTCGTGTGGGTCTCCTTGGATGGTGCCCCTCGGCTCTCCGGCGCATGGAGGGTTCAGGAGGGAACGCACGGAGCCACCAAGGTGGGTCTCACTTGCCCCAGAAAGGCACAACCAACATCCCCAACCTGGGATCCAGCCCAGGCTGTGGGAGAAAATGACCTGTGCTGGACTAGTCAACCTCTCCAGAGCCCTTCCATCTCTTGGATTTGGGAGCAAACTCCAAGCCACCATCTTTGTGAGGCCGTTGGCCAATGGTCCATGTCAACTGGCCAGGTGCCTCCCTTTGCTCCTGTGCCAATGGACACCGCTTTGTCCCCCAGTCATCGCCGCAAGCTTTCGAACGGCCACCTCATCCCTCCCTAGAGACGGCCCCATCTCCGCGTGGATCACACTGGAGAATCCACAGCGGGAGCATGTGATGAGGTGGGTGTGCTAAGAAGATTTTTTTGGCAGACTTTGGGATGACTTTATTGCTCACAAGTTCTCGAGTCATGGCTGAGTAACGCGCTCATCGCATGTCTGAGGCGAAAAAAGCACAAAATCCCTTACCCCAGCACAAAATAAATTGCCTGGACCAAGCGCGCTCGCTTTGCTACCCTTCCCTGCGTGTTTCTGGGCACCAAGTGGGTGCACGGAGTCCTCGTGAGGCCAGAAGCACCTACACTGTTGGTGCCTACAGCTCCTGCTCTCAAAAAACACCCAAAACGCTTCCAACCTGGGAAGAAACTAGTGGTCTTTGGACCCATCTGATGGCTGCAGTGGCCGATCAAACCCCTGTGGTGACTCAGAGCACTCAAAGGTACTAAATAACCAAGCCCATGGAGGCAAAGACAGAGCATTCCTCATTCCTGGGAAGGGAAGCAAAGGAAAAGAGGGAACACTGGACTTCCCAAGATGACCTGGTAAGCTAAAGGGTGGGCTACAGACCCCAGGAGCTGCGGTTCTCATGTGCTGCTCCAGAGCCCTCATACCCACCTTGACATCCTCATGGAACCACGTTGATTCCAGTCTTCCCACCATCCGTGAATGGACTTCTCCATGCGCCAGCCCCTGGAGGAGGCCAGGGCAGCCTCCAGCCTCACAACTTCAGGAGCTCTCGGGCCTCTTCTCCAGCCCCAAGGCAGAGGGTCTGGTAGAACCCAACTGGGATTCGAGAGTCTTTCCCCTTCAATGCAAGGGGGTTAAGAGCTGCTCTTGGCTGCTTATTGGCCCTGTGACTGCAAAGGCTTAGAATGAACCAGAATTAGCTCAAAAACTGGGGGAGGCAACTGAAATATTTAATTCCCTTCCATTTTACCCGGTTGAAAAAGGTATTTTTCATTTCCCTTCATTTCATTTCCTCCATTTCCTTTCAAAAAACAACATTTCAGAAAAGCAGCTCCCGCGTTCGCTAATTTTTCTCCTGAAAGAGCATTTCTTAGGACAAAAACAGGGCGACACAGAGCAGGAAAAGATTCCACCGAAGACTGAGGGAGAAAGCAGAGAGGCAGGAGAAAAACCTTCATTTAGAAACATCACGGGCGGCCTAGCGAAGAAGAGAAAAATTCCATTTTGCTGAGAATATTTTTTTTTTTCACAAAAAGTTAGCACGCGGTTGTTTTTAAAGGCCGCCTTTCCAGCTAAAAATAAAACTCCACATGCAAAAAAAAAAAGGAAAAAAATAAAATGTGAGTCGTCCTCGGGCACAGCCGCGAGCCCGGGGCCACGGGGACCGCGTCTTGACAGGTGGCCCCGACCGCGGTGACGCTGCCGGCGCTGGCGCAAGGCGGGAAGGACCCGACGTCCTTTTCCCTTTTCCCGTTTCCCTTCCATGGGGGCGGCCACGCTCCCCACCCGGCTCGCATCCCGCTCCCGGTGAGGTCAGATCCGGCCATTCTCTCCCGCGTTTCCCGTCCTGCTGCCACGTGCTTCCCTCCTGCCTTTGATACTTCACCTTGGCTGCGTCATTCCCGCCGTGCGGGACGCGCGATCCCGCCCGGACGCCCTTTTCCTGCCTGTTGTGGAAGCGCTGGGCCAGGTCCGAGCCCTGGTGGGCAGGTGACTGCTTCCCTGCCCCACACCGATCCCAACCTTTGTGTTCTCATTGGATCCCCACAACTTCTAAATGGTGGAAGGTTTGGAAATGAGGTCGGGTCTCCTTGCCCCAGCTGGACCCAGGTGCCCAGTGCCACACAGGGCAGGACACAAGCAGAGCATCCCGTGCTCTGGCTTCCTCTCCGAGTGATTTTCCACACCAGTTTTCACCACCAATCCCCCCTACCTGACTTAGTACAAGCCAAGAACTGAGCTTGCACTGGCAGCCTTGAAGAACACGGGACTAAGAGGAGAGGGAAGCACCACTGTGGATACCAAGCAATGGACAGGAAAGTGGGGAACCTTCCATATGAGCCATGTTTTTGCAAGGACAGCAAAGGCAGAGGGCTAAATCCAGGCGGCCTCTCCCAGAGCTGGGTTTAACCAAAGCCGCTCGGTGCTGGGCCTGGCCCAGGTCGGGCAGAGGAGCCTTGTCCCATCTCAAAGCGCCCAAGTGTTAGTGCTCGCTCAGGTCCCCAGGCCCAGACTGAGCTCAGGGCCCAGCCAGGAGCAGAGGTCTCCACGCCAGGTGTCGGAGGAGTTTTTAAGGGCACTGAACTCCAAACTCGGCCTATGAGAGACTCCACTGAGTCAAGAGCAAGCTCCAAACGTCTCCTTGTGGGCAGGATGTCTCCCGGGCATCGCAAGAGAAACGCTCAACATCCATCCGCCAACATGTTACGCAGAGATCTGCCAAAGCACTAGCAAAACTCCAGGGGTCTTTGGGAGGGAATTACCTCCTAATGCTCCCCGGGCACCCTCGGGGACAGGAGAGGTGAGCAACCAGCGAGCGGGAGCAGCTGGGCTCCTCCCCACCGTGAGCGACCACCACGCCAATAGGCACTAGCCAAACGCTTCCCATTCGGGCCAACTGTCCTTTCCAATGACAAGCCACTTTGTTGAAAGAAGATCCCAGTTGGCCTCTCGCACTCGCTGCCTGCATTCTCCACGTGGCACGGGGCCAAGAAGCGTTAACAAAAGGGAGGGCTGGAGCTGGAGCGTGTGCATTAACGCCGCGCTGGAGCTCCCTTGACGGCCCCCAGCCAAGAGCATCATCAGACACCGGGCACCACCGCGAGCCCCGTCCGTGGCACGGCGTGGATTATGTGGTGGGACCAGCGTATTAGGGTGGCAATGGGGTCGCTTCAATGTCCCCAAGCCCTCATGGCATCTCCCAGAGGCAAGTGCTGCTCTTCGCCACCGACAACAAACGTCTGCCGGGGACCTCGCGGACAAAGGCTGCAGCCGAGCAGCGTCAGCACCACGAAATGCTGAGCACAGGGGCTGTTCCCTGCGGTTTTACAGGGGAGGTGGAAGGAATCTCATGACATGAAAGCCTGGGAAAGGGGCCTGACCCCAGGTTATAGATTTTCTCCGGTTTCGATGGCAATCACTGACAAATGCTCACAAGTACATTTCTGTGGAGGCGCAAAAGCTTATTAGGAGAATAAAACCAGAGAAAGGGCTTCACTCCTTTTCTCCCTGTGCTCCCTTGCCCATCTAATACTTTAATTCCAGGCTCAGCACCCATGGACAACATGCGCCCTAACCAGGCACGTCCGCTGGTTGCTCCCAGCAAGGCACTGGTGCAGCCAGGTGGTGGCAGCTCTTTTTGAGGAGGACATGGAGACAGATCAGAACATCAGGCAGGGCTTTGCCAAATGGCATTAAGGCCATTCCCTCTATCCTATATCCTATAAAGGACAGAAGTGACTGACTGTCCTCACCTCTGCCACATGGGCTCGTAACACCAGGCGCGTCTGTGACGGATGAGGGGGTTCCCAGCGCTTCTCCCCGCTATCATTTCCAGCCTCTATAATCCACACCACCATAGGCACGTTCCTAAATCACCACAGAGAATAGGACTTGCCTGAAGTCCCTACTGGACACCATCTGTTAGGAGAAAAGCCTAAGTGTCCTCTCCTACCCACGGCAGAGGGAGCCACCAGGAGCCCCAAGTGCAATCCACGCAGCGCAGACCAGGGCACAGACCGGGCAAAAGCCAACAAATCCCTTTGCCCCCAGCACGCAGGGAAACAGCAGGGCTCAAGCGCTGCAGGACATGGCAAAGGGGCAGGTTGTTCCCGAGCTGTTTCAGACAAGGCTCTGGAGGAGGAGGTTCAACAGCCAGGTGCAGCCTCAGGCTGCTGAAGACGTTGACTGCTCATTGCCAACAGCTGGGCAGGTGGATCGCCCTGTGCATCCTCTCCTCCCAGACTGGGAGGAGAGACCCTCTACTACAGACCCTCTACTAGTGGTCCTAAGAAGTGCTGGCCGACATTTCCAGATCCCTCTTAGCTCATTAGAGAGCTGCTGTGCTCGAAACTTGGAGGTCCTTCAGGAGCAAGAAAGGGGCTGACAGATGAGAGATGTGGGGAGGAACAGGAACTCATGGCATCCCCATGGCCAAAATGGTCCCAGTTCTGGATGGGGAGCAGTCTCCTGGCCCATTGCAAGGGGCAGCAAGAAGCAGGCACTGTATTTTTGTTTTCGAGCTCCAGTGGGGACTGTTGCAGTGAGTCACTGGGCTGTCTGTCCCTCTCCTGGAGGCCTCACGTTCATTCATTCATTCCTCCTTTCTTTGTCATCTCCGATAACCCGAAACGTTAGTCAGCCCGTCTGAAACTGCATGTGTTACCAACCACCTCCGAAGGAAAAGAGGACTACGATATGGAAGGTAAATAATAAACAGAAACAGTATGGCCAGCCCAGAGCGCTGCGATCTAAGGATCTCCAAGCCCTGGAAAAAAATCACACAACAGCCTTTACAATGCTGAGATTTGCAAGGAAGAAGAGTGGAGATTGCCTGGGTTTTCATTTCCCTGTTGGCTTTGGAGCCTTTAGGGCACTCTTATGTCACGCTGCTAAGCCCTTCTCTGCAACTGTGGGGTGAGAAACCCTTAAAACGGTAAAAAAACCCAAACCCTGACAGTGCTCCGTAATCAGGCGACTTCAAAAGGCAAGGCTGTGGGGAAAGAAGGGAATGCTGCGAGGCAGGGAAGACTGCAGAGCGAGCCAGAGCGAGGGGAGCATCGGCGCTCTAGGAGGCACCGGACAGCACGGGCACCCGCTCCATCCGCAGGGACGGAGCGCCGGGAATGCCGGGAATGGTGGGGTCCTGCTGCTGTCCATGGGCTTGCAGCACAAGCCAGCAACTGGCCTCCAAAGGCAGCATGCGTGGGAGAAGCCATTTTCTGCAGAAATTTTCTGCAGAAATGTTTCCTTCCTGCTGCTCCCTGCTCAGAACGAAGCACGTCCTCGGCTGGAGGACACCAGCCTGCAGCGTCCAGGATGGACGCACAGAGCTCAGCCTTGAGCAAGGAACCTAAAGACACCCCAAAAACCCTCTCTGGAGCCCACCCCGCTTTCCCAGGTGCTCCTGCTGAGGTTTTCCACCCTTTTCCAGCAATGCTCACGCCGACTTCAAACTGCTACGACACCTTATTCCTGCATGGCGCTTTCCCTCCGGGGATCTCGACGCGTGTGGCAAGTGCCGGCAAGTGCCACCACAGCCCAGATCGCTGCGGGACACGCAGGGAGCCCGGAGCGGCTCGTGCAGACCCGTGTGCCGCACGCGGGTCCGGCCCCGTGCCCATGCGGAGACTCCTCGTGGCCCCAGCACATCCCACTGCTCTGCAGGGCGCATGCAGCGAGGTGCTGGGCACA